>JAYMFT010081255.1:0-14280 GCA_038088735.1 Panulirus argus | reverse complement strand
GAGAGAGAGAGAGAGAGAGAGAGAGAGAGAGAGAGAGAGAGAGAGATGAAGAAATCAACTGCTTTAAAAGCGGAAGGCTATGCGCGCGCACCCCTCTCCGCCGTGGCCTTGGTTTGCGAACTGACCTACCCCAAACGGCTGCACTGGAGTTATCTCCAGATAAGCTGTGCTGGTTGTTCTGCGTTACCTCCCCTCCCCCAACAATCCCCACCCCCACCCCAACGGGCTCCCACACAGCCCCCCACCTCTCCCACACACACACACACACACACACACAGGCATGCACACTCACTTGTGCCAGAACTAGAGCGTGTTTCTCAATACCATTTTTCTGGTCGCCGCGCTCAGGCAGGAAGAGCTAATGGAGAAGGTCTAGAGGAAGGCGCCGAAGATGGAAACCGGGACTTGAAGACAGATGAGTTCACAGAGCCAAGCTAGAAGGAGCCTCTATACGTACATGCCCGCTAGGAGAAGAGAGGAGAGTAAGGGTGACCTGATCATCAACTTTTTAAGAATTTCAACCATCCAGATGTAGACGACTTGCGCGTCTTCGGCAGACGCAAGACATATCTACCAAGTGGCCATAATATGGAACTAAAATGGACGCGTTTTTAGAGAAGTTGTAGAGCAGTTATTTAATAGTTGTTGTGTTGGATGAATGGAATAAACTTGATTATCACACTGTGAATGCGGACAACGCACACACACACACACACACACACACACACTCACACACACACACGTCTAAACTGGAGTACATCTAATTATCGCACTCTGAATGGGGACTGCACACGAGAGGTCTGAAAAGTTCTATGATAAAAGATAAAGTTTAAAAAGAAGAGGAGGCCGCCCCCATGACTGTACAAC
Source organism: Panulirus argus (assembly GCA_038088735.1). Lineage (NCBI taxonomy): Eukaryota > Metazoa > Arthropoda > Malacostraca > Decapoda > Palinuridae > Panulirus > Panulirus argus. The sequence continues at coordinate 13,413 of JAYMFT010081255.1, read as the reverse complement.
TCCCTACCCCGTCTGTAGTTAAGAAACAGGCCATCACACAGATCTGTGAACTTAGTAAAAACAAGTTCAGTCTTTTCTTTTCTTTTTCACAGTGGAAGACTGCTACAACACCCTCCCGCCCCCCCCCCCCCCAACCCAACGGCAACAAGAGAGGGTAGTGAAGATGCCTTCGGAAAAGCAGTGGAAAACTTCCACAGGAGACACGTGGTCAGGATACTGCGATGGAGTCTTGACCCACGCTGGGTTCAGAGACCTGACCAACTCTCTTTTACCATCGTGTGCTTATAAAGGGCTACAGTGTGCCAGACACAGCTCGCGTCTCTCGCCTCACCAAACACCCCCACCCAAAAAAATAATACCCTTTTTCCTCCGCATTTTACCGCTGATACTGAGGGTGTCTCATACAGTCCTTTGAACAACCAGTCTCCTGTCTCATACAGTCCTTTGAACAACCAGTCTCCTGTCTCATACAGTCCTTTGAACAACCAGTCCCCAAGTTCACGGGCTTTTTTAACTGTTATTCTTACCTCTCTTTAAATAGACAGCTTCCGTACTTTCTCTCGCTCGGATATCACTGTACAACTGCTATGTCTATGTCTGGCTGGGACTTCTCCCTCATTCCTATCTCATAAAGGAAGGGTCGTCCGTCCTCCTTAGCAAACACACACACACACACACACACGCAGACAATGACACAGACACATTTTTTTTTTCATTTTTTTCAGTTCAGTTTCAATACTTTATTCCTTGATAGAGTAAGAATACTTGATTCCTTATTTGAGGAACCGGTATCCTAGTGCTGTCACTAGGTACCCCCATACAATGATACCAGAAGCGTCTGGCAAGGGCCGTGAGTACATATAACAAAGGGGCTCACTAAAGCCTAAGGGAAGGAAGGATATTCCTTCGACACATCATCGCCATTGTTTACATAGTGTCTGGCCAGTATGGGGAGGTTCATCGTGTCTCCTACAGCGGCAGACACGCGCTATGAACAAGCCTCCGGCAACAGCGCTTGGAGGTCAGGCAATTCTGACAAGCTTGCATTTGTTTTCTGTGCGACACGCCAAGAGTCTGTGTATAGAGCCTCTCTCAGCTATGCCGCAAATCCCAAGGGAATGTTTAGGCGTTTGTTGCATTCGATTCAGTATACGGAGTGTTTAGACGTTCGATGCATTAAATTCTATACGGAGCGTTTATAGACGTTTGTTGCATTAAATTCTATACGGAGCGTTTTGACGTTTGTTGCACTAGATTCAATACGGAGCGTTTATAGACGTTCGTTGCATTAAATTCTACACGGAGCGTTTATAGACGTTTGTTGCATTACATTCAATACGGAGCGTTTATAGACGTTTGTTGCATTAAATTCTACACGGGGCGTTTATAGACGTTCGTTGCATTAAATCCTATACGGAGCGTTTTGACGTTTGTTGCACTAGATTCAATACGGAGCGTTTATAGACGTTTGTTGCATTAAATTCTACACGGGGCGTTTATAGACGTTTGTTGCATTACATTCAATACGGAGCGTTTATAGACGTTTGTTGCATTAAATTCTATACGGAGCGTTTTGACGTTTGTTGCATTAGACTGAGAGTGATGTTGTCCCTGTGGCTATATTCATCATGTACTACATAATGCTAGGGAATGGGGCGTCCGGATTCTCAAAGATGTCTGTCTGGTCGTGTGCGATTTGCTGATGACCTGTGGACTACGGAGCGTCCCTGAGACCAGGATGTCTCCTGGAGTCCTTCAGCGGCGTCCTTTAGCTAGACCGCAAATGGCTGGGCCCCATGGGCGAATGGTACCTCAGGACGGTACGACCCATGTGAACGCAATGGGACGACCCACGTGAACGCAATGGGACGACCCATGAACGCAATGGGACGACCCATGAGCAAGACCATTAGTGTAATTTTTTTTTTATCTCTCTTTAGGGCCAGGTGAAGAGTCGTGCTATCATACGAAAGGGTCGTGCCGTCGTGTTCCAGGGGTCGTACCGCCGTGCTCAAGGGTCGTACCGTCGTACTCAAGGGTCGTACTGCCGTGCTCAAGAGTAGTGCCGTCGTGCCCAAGGGTCGTACCGTCGTTCTCCCGTCGTACTGGTGAACTCAAGGGAGAGGTGTGGGTCGTTTCTAAACCTCCAGTCTGTACAGTTTCGTAAATGTTTATATATATATATATATATATATATATATATATATATATATATATATATATATATATATATTCACACGCGCCTTATATAATCACCTAAGGAAACTTCTAACCCAAATATGAACTCAAATAACATAAATGTATAATATTAATCATACGTCACATGCATGTATAACACTGATCATGTCACACGAAAATATAATAATAATGTCACATGAATAAATAATATTAATCACGTTACATGAATGCATAATATTAATCAAACGTCACATGAAAATGTATGATATTAATCATACGTCACATGAACGTATGATATTAATCATACGTCACACGAATGTATAATAACATGGGGAAACATCAGTAACATAATTTTTCTTGACGTGAAGCGGCCGCTCGGGAGGTCAGGCTGCAAACGCCAGAGGTCGTGAGAATGGGACAAGGTTAGGTTAGGTTAGGTTAGGATAGGTTGGTTAGGTTAGGTTAGGTTAGCCATGATGGATGCTCATAAAACTCCAGCCATCCTTCCAGTCCCAAGAACGCCAGGCGGGAGGAGGTTCAGGGTCCAGCGGGAGGAGGTTCAGGGTTCATCATACCATACGGGAGGAGGTTCAGGGTTCATCATACCAGAGGGGGAGGCTCAGGGTTCATCATACTAGCGGGATGAGGTTTAGGATTCATCATACCATTGGGGGAGATTCAGGGTTCATCATACCAGCGGGAGGAGGTTCAGGGTTCATCATACCAGCGGGAGGAGGTTCAGGGTTCATTATACTAGCGAGAGGAGGTTCAGGGTTTATTATACCAGAGAAAGGAGGTTCAGGGTTCATTATATTAGCGGGAGGAGGTTTAGGGGTCATCACACCAGTGGGAGGAGGTTCAAGTTTCATCATACCAGAGGGGAGGCTCAGGGTTCATTATACTAGCGGGAGGAGGGTCAGGATTCATCATACCACCGGCGAGAATGTTTAGGGGTCATCATGCCAGCGGGAGGAGGTTCAGGGATCATCATATCAGCGGGAGGAGGTTCAGGGTTCATCATACCGTGAGAACAGGTTCAACTCAACGAGTGGAATGGTGCATACGGCTCTAACAACGCCAGGGTCTTTTACTATCTTTGTCTAGTAACAGTATTTTATAAAAAAGAAATGAAATTCAGCTATATGTAGGTTCCTTAAGCTTCCAAATCATAAAATGGATCCGTGGGTGTAGCCAGTTCTAAGTTCACTATGAGGGTGATGGGCATAACTGCTTCAAGGGTTTATTGATGTGTACCACTGCTTCAAAGGTTCGATATGGTGTGGGTTTAGATGCTTTACGGTTCAAAATGAAGTGGGTGAGCGCTTACTGTTCCATGGCTGAAAATGGATGGAGCTTGGGGGGTGGAGGGGGTCTCTGGCCACACTTGCCTTGTTTACATTAACATCTGAATACAACATCTGTTTCGAGCTACAGCTGCAAGAGCATTCATTTGCCACAAATTTCGTTGGAAAATAAATTATTTTACAAATCACTTAACACTGAAAATATGGAGACAACACGATCGATCTTTTTGGAAATATCAAGCGAGTTAACTAAAGTAATAAAGCAATAATGATGTCTTTCATACGGGAAAAATTTTGAGCATAAAATGGTGTAAGGGAAGAGAGAATAGAGAGAGCAATCTATTCCTGGACAGCCCCAAGGGCTCACACACACAGGTGCCAGCCAGCCACCTTCACAATAGCAGCCGGCTGTTGAGGAAGACGATTGAAATTCACTACTACTATAAAGCACAGGTAAACAGCTGGGGGGTGGTCATAGTAACCCCTTCAGCATGGTGGTGCAACCCTTTTCCACGCAATTCACTCCAGCAAGTGCGTGTGACTGCTGTACATGATAGCCTAGCCTCTGCCTGACTTTTCAGACCAGGTTCCAAGGCAAGCTATCATGACCAGGGGGTCATATCGTCACATTAATTAGTGATAATTTGAGCTTAAGTTCAATCATTTTGCTCAAGGGTCTCATCTTCGTGCTAATGAGATTATCACATTGATCAAAAAACAAGGCATGGATAATTATTCTTTAATCAGCTTTTTATATACATCAAATAATGCAAGGTTTACTTATAATACGTAAAGCATTTCTTTGCCGTTCTAGTAAAGTGAATATTATTCTAATTTTTCATGCATTTTGTGCAGTACTTAATTGGTTCTGTAATTACTCACCAGATGCCAGGGTAGGTTTGTACACAATGGCAGACATTTTGGATCAAGATTTCGATCTCTTGCACCCATTTATTACGTGCTTGTGCCAGATCTTGAGGTCAGGCGTTCTCCAAGATCAAGAGTCCGAAGGATCACGACGGATCATCCATCCTGGTATCTGAAATGACACTAATTGTAGTTTTTTTGGGTGGACGCGCCACTGAGACAGGCCCGGGGCAGGGTTAGGATCTAGCCCACCTATTGTTTACCCTGTGAATCACATGTTTTCCTCCACTTAACAAATCAAACATTTGATTGATAAATGTAACAACCAGCTGGGTACTTACATCCGAGTGCGTCCTGAAGCATAGACAAGAATTTTCCTAAATTACATCAGAAAAAAGCATCAGGAGGTTTCTGTGGCTAACAATTTGGGTGACGTCAGGCGGGAGACTCGCTCAGCCGAACCTGCTTTGCCTCACTCATTTCCAGATTTTACTCTTCTGATTTTTTTTTTCCTTTTTCCCGCAACGTGTCTTGCCTCCTTGTTATAAAGCAGTATCTTTAGAAATTTGTTATTTCCTTGAAAAATCACGAAGGACGAGTGCAGCTGTTATTAATAACAACACTATTATTTGATCGTTAAACTCCTGTAGGAGAGACAATTTTTCTTGAAGTACCATTTTAACAAGATAATCAGTTTTTTTGTTATGTTTCTAGGAAGGGGATTAGTAATGGCCCTCATAAGAGGTATACAAGCATCGATCTCTAAGATTTGAACGAGAGATTCATATAGATATCAACAATAAAACCACAACATTATGTAAACCTGAACGCGATTTGTGTAGAGTTTAGAGAGAATATACAAATGGCCCCTAAGTCGTTTTCGAGATGAGCCTTGGAAACTCGACATTAATTTTCCTTGAACGAAGGAAGTTAAAGATACTGCGCAGCAGGCTCACGCCCAGGGCTAGGGCTCTGAACTGGTTATAAGGTTATAAAAATGATTGCATTGGTCTCCCGCACTGTCTAAGGAACACACTAAGTACGCTTAGAGAAACACATTACTGCTTAATAGTATTTGTAAGTGTTACTCTGTAGCACATCCAAGGTGTTAGGTTTTACAAGTAAAGCAACTAGATTGAAACGACTGGCCCTCATTTAATAATCGTTTATTTACCTAACTTGTAAGAGCTGTCATTTATAGAAAAAAAAAAGGACATCAGTCAACATACTATGCAACGTGTAGGATACTAGTAACTAAATCCACTCCAAAGTTCAGATCTGTTATCAATCAGAATCTCTTTACTAGAGAGCTTAGCTTAGAATCAGAATCTCTTTACTAAAGAGCTTAGCTTAGAATCTCTTTACTAGAGAGCTTAGCCTAGAATCCGTCGTTATTCGGAATCTCTTCACTAGAGTTGAGGGATGTATTGTCACTGGAATCTCCTGACAGCAAAGTATAAGATCTGATTGCCATTCGGACCAGATAGCCGAAGATTTGGAATCTCTTGACGCATAGGAAGTGCTGCTAATGGGAATCTCTTGACCCCAAGCCATTTGTTGTTTACGGGAACCCCTTGAAAAAAGAGCTTAGGAGCTATTTTCATAGGAAATCTCTTGGCCAGATAGACTGTCTCTTGTTGACCTGAGAACCTAGTTATGTCGTAAGGAATCTCGTGACCAAATAACCTTTGCCCTAAACTATAGTCACTCGGAATCGCTTGAGCAGATAGCCTCTGTTGTCATGTGGAATCTCTTAAACAGAGACCTCCGTTTGGAATTTTTTCCTACTATTTATTTTCCTTCGGAGTCGTTTTCATGTGTAGAACTTAATTGCCCCTGAAATTGCTAAGGTGGTGTACAATATAGATATGGACATTGCAATATATATATATATATATATATATATATATATATATATATATATATATATATTTCTGTTCGTCCTATTTCAACCAGTTTTCTGTCATATAGCACGTAAGAGCAATTTTTTTTTTCGTGGAAAAAGATGGTGTTACACATTTGTAGATTTAAAGAATTTGTCCTTCATTTTTTTAACAAAGTTAATTACTGTTACCGAGACTAAACACAACATTTAGTTTCGATACATTAACTTCAACCACAGAATTGTATTTTCTGCTAACCAAACCTTGACCCAAACGAACCTAACGTAAAATAATCAGTGAGAAAACGTTCGGAGTGTTTCTTATCCAAATAAGCATCCCTGATGCTTACAGACTCGCCTTGCGTTTTCCTTGTAATCCCTTTAAGGCAGGGTTGTTTGATTCGACTGTTTGATAACTGAGTTGTAGATACAATTTACATCATATATTTCATCACCATACTGGGTTGCGTTGCGTGAGGTAAGGATTTATAGCGGTCCAAGTGTCGTGTTTTGGGGCAATAGGTAAAAAGATTCAGTGGTTTGGCGTTGAAGCATTTTGAGCATCATCTGTACCGTGTGATATCAGAACACATTCTATCTTTTGTCTGGTTAACAGCGACGGAAGCGAAGAAGATGCCATAAGAATAGTATTACCTAACATTAACCAGTTAATTCTTTCTGTATGTATATGATTCATGGAATTCCTTTGACGTTAAATTATAAGATTTTTTATATGCCTTCGGTCGTCGATAGATCTTTTTTCTGTTCCAGCATGTTTTGTTTTCCACAGATGAGCATATATATATAAGGTAAAGATGAGGTTCCTATTCGTATTTGTAACATCTAGGACTGCGTGAGCGTAGCATTTGAGATGAATTCATAGGATAAAGTACATTTTATTGAGAAATGATTTTTCTAAATTCATACAGAACAGCGTCAGAACACAAAAGACAATGCTTATAAACATGTAAGAACTAAAAAGTAAAAGATAAATTTTTTATGCATTAAGAATTCAAATTTATTGTACAATTAGCCCTAATTTAGCTTGGCGTTAGATTCTCAACTCCTCGAAGGACCATTGCCCAGCTAGCAACAGACAAACCGCTCTGATGTTAGAGCATTTTTCGTTAGTAATAAATGTACCTTTGATATGAAAATGCTAAATGGTGTCAGGTTCTCTGCATTGCGTCAAGTTCTGTATTTGTAGGTGACGTAAAAACGAATTCAGGTTTATTCCTGTAATAATGATGGCTAGGATACTGTAGCGAGCCTTATTTCAAAATACTCACAGAATTACATGTTTGTTTATTTTGAGTGGGCGAAACCTGAGAACGCTGGCAAGTAATTCAGTTCAAAGGTTTCTAAACTTCACATGAGTAAAATGAATCAATTCGATTTTGTTGACAGAGAGTAGGTGGCATAGCTGAGTTGTTCGAAGATATAGCAAGCAAATTATGATAGAGGAATGTGTTTGTGTATGTCAGCGATAGACAATAAAGTATTAAGACTTACTTAAAGGAATGTGTTTGTGTATGTCAACGATAGACAGTAAAGTATTAAGACTAACTAACTAACTGATCTCACAAGAATGTTTTTAGTGTATGAGGTTTTAGCGTCAGAGGCTGTAGATAAAAGAGAGCAAAATCACAGAACATTGGTTAGCAACACGTCTGTGGAAGAGATTTAAGATGTATGCCAGATGATGCCTTATTGACGAAATAGTACATAGCCAAGTGATTAGGATTTGAAAACCCATTCACCAACAGCATGAAGTGGAAATGTAGATATCAATCAGTAAGGGAAAGAATTTTGAGACTTTTTCTGTTATTTTCTTCAAGTATAGAAGAGTTTAATTTGTGGTATATTTCAATTTCCAACCAAAGATTTCTTAGGGTAAAAAATACTGTGAACTAATACCTGCCATTTTTGGTATTTTTCTCAGGAAAATAGATTTCCTTGTACACCTCAGTATATGGACTATTTTACACACTGACTCTACTGCTTTTTAATCGTCTCTGTCCATATATTGGTGACTAACGAAATGTATACATAATCAGTATTCATCTTGATGAACCAGTTGTTCTAGCAGTTATGGCACTATTAATGATCTCCATAACCACAGATATGACACAGGTACTTCGACTGAGTTAATCACACACACACACACACACACACACACACACGCGCGCGCATTTATAAACCTCACACAAGCACGCTTGCACATGCGCAATACGATACATATAAACACTCTTGAAGTGTTTTGATTTAATATAAACACAGGTTCATGTTCCAGTCCCATGTACGTAAAGGTTCAGAGAGGTATAGAAGGGGCTGAGTTAAGACTGAAAATGATACCAGTCCTTCATGAAAAAGCATGGACGTCTCACACCTTTAGAAACATCCCTTTAGATGATTTTTTGATGAGAATTCAGGAACGTGATTTAGTATTTTTAAAAATACAAGGTCGTTGGATTCGGGATAGGCCATTTGTCAGAGTTAGGAGAGAAATTGAAAGGGATTATTCACACACACACACACACACACACACACACACACACACACACACACACACACAAGAGCTTGGGTTCGCGTAGTTATAGTTGAAGGAGATACGTCTCCATGATGACGTCACTCGGATTCGCCACTCCGTATTTATGAAGTATATTTGAGATCCATATATTAGAGGCTGAAGTGCGCGCCTACGCGCTGGCACATGCACAGGATCACGTGCGCATATAATACGAGAAGGGCGCCTAGCATCCACACCACCTGCTTTGAAATTTGGTTTATTCTCATTGGGGAGGCTATGTAGTCCAGTTTTGCCATAACTTAGACGGGAGGTTAGTAGTGTCTTGACAGGTGAGATAGACAGGGAAGGACAGAGAAGAGAGGGAATGGAGGGAGTACACGGGAAGGGAAGATGACAGGAGGCCCTGATGGTCCATAACGAGAGTGTCTGCTGGAGGGCAGGAATAGCCTAGGAAGGGCGCGACCTAGTGCGTCTCTGCAACCACGGGAATTTATGAAATAAACTGCGGATTGGATTGTTATCTATTCTGGTGCTGCTGTTGGTCATGGAAGCCTCTAGTCTAGCGCTGGTTTGAAAATCTAGACTGTCTGTTCCATGCAGGGTAAGGCATTGTTTTGCTTGATTAAAGTTGTCTTTTTTTTTTTTTTTGTACTGATTATGGTTTCAGAAGTCCTCTCCTCTCTTGTACATGCGTTTGGGATGGAAGAGGGACTGAGTGGAGAGGATGGGAGCCAGGGTGAGGAAGGCTACGAAGCAAAAGACGCAGTAAGCGCCCCACGTCCCCAGCAGGCTGGCAGCTGGGGTCTCCCGTCAGGAAGAACCTTGTTTAACACAGGACTCTCTGCACCACCTCCAACCCCCACACTGAAACGGTCTATGCCCCTCGCTGGGGTGTTCCATCCTCCATTTGTCCTACGAATATCTAGATTTTTCCCCTCTTCAACACAACAGTTTACATCTAATATAATCTCCTCCCTCGCTGAAGCGGTTTACATCCTAGGCTGAAGTAGTTTTCCACCCCTAATTGGAGTAGTTTACCCCCGCAGTACAGTGATTTACTCCCGAGCTGATATAGTTTACAATTCAGTACGATCGTTTCATCTAGAGTGATTAACCCTCGAATGTTATGACCAACCGATTTGATAATTCCACACAATCAGTCAGTCAGTCCTAACTCGAACTTGACCACACAGTCTCTCACGGCAGGCACAGTTCAAATGTAAATTGACTGTCAATAGACCCTTGATTTTACGAAAGGTTTTTAACTCAAATACATTTAATTGTAGAGGTGTATGTAAGTGGCTTTTTCGCTGATACATTGCACACTGTCATGAATTTCTGTATTGATACTAGGACTGGTATCTTATTTCTCACACGGAGCCTTCATGAGATACTGTATTACTGAGGCGTCTCCTGTCCTGCGTTCTCATGGTGTTTTCATGAAAGCTTAAGATGTCAGCATGAGTTGATATTAATCACCAGGGAGTCTTCTCCGTGCATATGGCCCTGGGGTACGTACGACTCGGCCCTCTAAACCCCACTCCTGACGTAGTTACCGGCGGCGGGTGGTGACCACGTTCGCCAAAGGGGACCCCGCCTCCGGCAGGGGGAAAACATCCAGTCGGACCAGCACGCCCCCACACCCCTCTATCCCCCCCCCCTTCTCTCTCTCTCTCTCTCCCCTTTGGGTGGGTTACCTGCAGTGGGTCAGGGGAAAAAAAGAAAATCTTCCGACATTACTAGGAAGATTCCCAGCAAGGGCTCGTGAAAAGGTACATACATTCACCTCCTGTAAACACAGACAGTCGTGGCGTGTGTGTGTGTGTGTGTGTGTGTGTGTGGTAGCCAGCCAGTTCGGCTGGGTCAGTATACAGTCCTCGCTGTGACCGCTTTAGTCAATCGGTTACGAAGGATCCTGAGCCAAAATGCAGAGTGTGTGTGGTGATTCGCTTGAATTGCCGCTTTGCATACGTGTGTGTGTGTACGTGTGTGAAAGTGTGGGGTTTCTTGCTGGTCGTATATCAGAAGGGGGCGTGAAGATTGTTTACGTAGATGGGGAAGCTGTGGGAGGGTGGGGGAGGGAGGGAGGGAGGGAGGGGGAGTGGAAGAGAAGCAGCAGTCCCGGCTGGACGTGGCCAGGGAGATGGGTGTTGCTGTGGATGGGGGCCTGAGGCGTGGTGACCTGCGGTGGTGGGCGATGAGGCCCCCTATCGGGGGGAAGCCTTTCCTGTGCATGTCTGGCTTGTTGGCCCCACCTGGCCACCCACCTGGGCTGGACTATCAACAGCCATGCTCTACTACTACTCCCCCCCCCCCTCCCCTCCCCTCCCCTCTGCCCCCCTCCTCCGCCTCCCCTCCTCTACTATCGCCCACTACACTAACAGTCACACCTGCTGAACTCCATCACTCCGTCCTGATACTCCACCAACTCCCTTTCTGTATACCACGACTCCATCCCAGATCACGTCTCCCTCCCACTGGCTAGGTTAGTAAGTCTCCCTCCTCATTCCTCCCTAGTACACAAACACTCCCTCCCAATAGTAGACACCCCCTCTCTCTCTCTCTATCCTTCCCAATATACCAGTACTCCCTCTCGATAGACTCCATCCTTGCAGATCCCACCTCCACAAGAGAACCCCAAAAAATATTTTTTAAGATTCTAAAGGCTCTCTCATCTCCACTATCTCTAAGTATCATTTAAAGACTTTTCCATCTGAGTGTTAGATGCACGGAGGTCAAAATACCTGTCGATATGATGTTAGAAAATACATTTTTGTAAAGACTTTTTTCTTTTTTTTTTTTTTTTTTGGTGTCTCTAGACTTGAAATTTCTGGGACCTGAGAGCAGACGGGAGGACCTAGTTAGCCTATCGGGTGTTGCGAGGCGAGGCAGAGAGCACCTGCAGGGCTTGGGCACCTCCTGTGGGACTCGCTTGGGGTTCTGGACCACCTGTGGGCCCCACCAACCGGGGCAGGGTCATGGGGGAGGCTGTAAGCGCTCTTCCCACCACCGCACACCCTCCCCTGTTGAACCCTCCCCCAGTGAACCCCCACCCCCAGATACGTTATCAGCTTATCTCCCAGACGAGTACTTCTGGTGAAGGTGATGTTAAGCCAGACGGTAGACCTCAGGTATACTCGTGGCTCTCACGCCTCAGGTATACTTGTGGTTCTCACGCTTCAGGTATACTCGTAGTTCTCACGCTTCAGGTATACCCGTGGTTCTCACTCCTCAGGTATACTCGTGGTTCTCACGCTTTGGGTATACCCGTGGTTCTCACTCTTCAGGTATACTCGTGGTTCTCACGCTTCGGGTATACCCGTGGTTCTCACGCTTTAGGTATACTCGTGGTTCTCACGCCTCGGCTATACTCACCGAAAACCAGATCTCCAACCTGGCTATACTGTAGTATATTCATACAGACTACAGGGTAACGTAATACAAACATACATACATACATACATGCATACATACATACATACATACATCACCCAAGACTTGCTGGATTTAGAGTTACGTGACAAAGGAAGCTAATTATCTATATGGAACGAAGTGGTATACGGGGGGCGACGGGCTATCATTGGACTGAACCAGGGCATGTGAAGCGGCCGGGGTAAAACATGGAGAGACCTGTGGGGCCTGGATGTGGATAGGGAGCTGTGATTTCGGTGTATTACACATGACAGCTAGAGACTGAGTGTGAGCGAATGTGGCCTCTCTTCGTATGCTCCTGGCATTACCTCGCTAACGCGGGAAATGGCAAACAAGTACGAAAAGAAAAGAAAGGTCATTATTATCACGTTTATTTATAAGTAATGATAACCTACAAATTATCAATATAATTGCTCAGCCTTAGATTACTGTAATGTTCCTTCAAAGGTTACCTTGGCCAAGGTCACATGAGTTTGGGCACAGCGAGGTAAAGATAAGAGCATAGCGCTATCTCTGGGGCAGACGGAGAGAGAGAGAGAGTGTGTGTGTGTGTGTGTGTGTGTTTGTCTGCCCACTCAGATATTTTGCCGTCATATTTAGCAACAGTTGGTCCACAGTCAACCCAGTTGTTCATCCACCCTTAGGGGTTGGTCGACAAATTAAGTATCTGGTTCAGACTAGCATATATATATATATATATATATATATATATATATGTAAGGCACTGCTCCCCTCTAAGACATCTTCAGAAATGGTACCATGGAGTTATTGCGTATGCTAACCTAATCATTTTACCACAGGCAGCGCGGCGATCGCCGGCGGTTGGACCCCGCGCTGCCAGGCGCGTGGACGAAACTGTCGTACGTGCTGACGTGACGGACGTCGTTGGCATTGTTACAAGTCGTCTGGATTTTCGTGTAATTTGCGACACTTGGATGATTCGCTGGAGGTGAGTAATCAAGAAAATATGATTTATGACTCGAGAATAATGAGTGTGAGTTTTGTAAGAAAAAAACTAAAAGAATCAATTTGTCACATGTATCACCAGAAAAAGAAAATAGTGAGTTGAAGCTAAAACGAATATAAAAATATAACATTATATTATATGTATTATATTATAACATAATATATATAGAATATTATATACGTATTATATTATAACATTTAATATATATATATATATATATATATATATATATATATATATATATATATATATA
>JAYMFT010081234.1:0-14280 GCA_038088735.1 Panulirus argus | reverse complement strand
TCTCTCTATATTTCAATTAGGGCCCGGCCTTGATGTGGACTTTTGTCCGTGACTGGAGCCTTCAAAATAAAAAAAAAGTATGGTAATAGTAGAAAGATAAACATGTATCAGTCTGCAGTCTATTAAGAGTAGAAAGATACACTTGGATCTGTGTGGTAAGAGTAGAAAGAAACACATGGATCAGTGTGGTAAAAGTTGAAAGATGCACATGGATCAGTGTGGAAAGATTAGAAAGATACACTTGGATCTGCGTGGTAAGAGTAAAAGAAAAAAACAAATAGATCAGTGTGGTAAAAGTATAAACATTACACATGGATAAGTGTGGGAAGAGTAGAAAGATACACTTGAATAAGTGTGCTAAGAGTGGAAATAACACATGGATCAGTTTGAAAAGAGAAGAAATTCAGACATGAATCAGTGTGGCAAGAGTGAAAAGATACACTCGCATTAGTTTGGTATGAGAAAAAAGGTATACATGATTTTGTGTGCTAAGAGTAGAAACACATAGATCTCTGTGGTAAGAGGAGATACATACAAAAAGGTCAGTGTGGTAAGAGCAGAAAAATTCACATGGGTCTGGGTGGTAAAAGATAACCCATGGATCAGTGTAGTAAGAGCAGAAAGATACACATGGATCAGCATGGTACAATTAGAAAGATATACATGAATCAATGTGGTGAGATTAGAAAGATGCACTTGCATGAGCGTGGTAAGAGTAGAAAGACACACTTGAATCAGTGTGGTAAGAGTAGAAAGATACAAGAGGATCAGTGGGGTGAGGGAAGAAAGAAACACATGGAACAGTGTGGTAAGAGTAGAAAGATACATTTGGATGAGTGTGGTAAGAGTAAAGAGAAACATATGGATCAGTGTGGTAAGAGTAAAAAATTCACTTGGATCAGTTTGCTAAGAGAAGAAAGTTACACATGAGGTTCTGAAGTGCCTCTAGATTGTTCACATCGCCTGTGAGAATTTTGAAGATATGAAGTCACTGAAGTCATGGATCAGTGTGTTAAGAGTAGAAACATGCGCATAGATTTGTGTGGTAAGCGGAGAAACGTACACAAGTATCAGTGTGGTAAGGACAAAAAAAAATACACATAAATCAGTGTGGTAAGAGTAGAAAGATACACTTGGATCAGTAAGGTAAGGGTAGGAAAAACACATGTATCAGTGTGGTAAGAGTAGAAAGATATACTTGGATCAGTGTGGTAAGAGAAGAAAGATACACTTAGATCAGTGTGGTAAGAGTGAAAAGTAACATAAGGATCAGTATAATAAGAGTAGAAAGAAACACTTAAATCAGTGTGATAAGAGTAGAAATATACACTTGGACAGTGTGGTAAGAGTAAAAAGACACACTTGGATTAGTGTGGTAAGAGAGGAAAGGTAAACATGTAGCAGTGTGGTAAGAGAGGAAAGATACACTTGGATCAGTGTGTTCCGAGTAGAAAGATAGACAGGGATCAGTGTGGTATGAGTAGAAAGATGCACATAGATCTGTGTGGTAAGACACGAAACATACACAAGGATCCTTGCGTTAAGAGTAGAAAGATACATATGGATCAGTGTGGTAAGAGTAAAAATAAACACATGGATCAGTGTGGTATGAGTAGAAAGATATACTTGGATCAGTGTATTATGAAAAAAGAGACACATGGATCAGTGTGGTAGGAGTAGAAAGAAACACATGGATCAGTGTGGTAAGAGTTGAAAGATACACTTGGATCGGTGTGGTAAGAATAAAAAGATACACATGGATCAGTGTGGTAAGCGTAAAAATAAACATATGGATCAATTTGGTAAAAGTATAAACACATGGATCAGTGTGGCATGAGGAGAAAGATTCACTTGGATCAGTGTGGTTGGAATAGAAAGAAACACATTTATCAGTGTGGTAAGAGTAAAAAGTTGCACTTGGATCAGTATGGTAAGACTAGATAGATACACTTGGATCAAGGTGATAAGAACACATGTATGCATATAGATCAATGTAGTAAGAGCAAAAAGGTACACATGGATCAATGTGGTAAGAGAGGAAAGATGCACTTTGATCAGCATGGTAAGAGCAGAAAGAAATATATGGATCAGTGTAGTAAGATTAGAAAGAAACATACGGATCAGTATGGTGAGAGTAGATAGAAACAAATGGATTTATGTGGTAAGAGTAGAACGATACTCTTGGATGAGTGTGGTAAGAGTAGAAAGATACTCCCTGATCAATATGGTAAGAGTAGACAGAATAACAAGGATCTATGTGGAAAGAGTAAAAAGAAACTCATGGATCAGTGTGGTAAGGATAGAAAGATACACTTGGATCAGTATGGTAAAAATAGAAAGAAACACATGGATCGGTGTGGAGAAAGTAAAAAGACACATATGGATCTGTATAGTAAGAGTAGAAAGATAAGAATGGATCATTCTGGTAAGAGTAGAAAAATACACTTGGATCCGTGTGTTAAGAGTAGAAAGAAACACAGGGATCAGTGTGGTAAAAATGGAAAGATGCATCTGGATTAATGCGGTAAGATTAAAAAGATACACTTGGATCGCCGTGCTGAAAATAAAGAGGAACACATAGATCAGTGAGGTAAGAGCAGAAAAATACACATGGATCAGTGCGGTAAGAGTAGAAAGATACACATGGATCAGTGTGGTAAGGGTTGAAAGAAACACATCCAACAGTGTGGCAAAATAGAAAGATACACATCGATGACTGTGGTAAGAAAAGAAAGAAGCACATGGATCAGTGTCGTAAGAGCAGGAAGATACATATGGTTTAGTGTGGTAAGGGTAGAAAGAAACACATGGATCAGTGTCGTAAGAGCAGAATGAAACACATAAATCTTTTTGGTAAGAGCAGATACATAGAAAAGGATCATTGTGTTGAGAGCAAAAAGATACACATGGATAAGTGTGGTAAGGGTAGAAAGAAACGCATGGAACACTATGACAAGAGTAGAAAGAAACATATGGGCAAATGTGGTATAAGTAAAAAGAAACACATTGAATAGTGTAGGAAGAATAGAAGTATAAAAAATGGATCCATGTGGTAAAAGTAGAAATAAACACATGGATCAGTGTGGCAAGAACAGAAAGATACACTTGGATCTGCGTGGTAAGAGTAAAAGAAAAAAAACATGGAAGATAAATGTGGTAAGAGAAGAAAGATACACTTGAATCAGTGTGGTAAGATTGGAAAAACACATGGATCATTTGGAAAAAGAAAGTTAGACATGAATCAGTGTGGTAAAAGTAAAAAGATACACTTGTATCAGTTTGGTATGAGAAAAGAGGTATACATGGATTAGTGTGCTAAGAGTAAAACACATAGATCTGTGTGGTAAGAGGAGAAACATACAAAAGGATCAGTGTGGTAAGAGCAGAAAGATACACATGGATCTGAGTGGTAACAGTGAAAGATAACCCATGGATCAGTGTGGTAAGAGTAGAAAGATACATATGGATGAGTGTGGTAAGAGTAGAGAGAAACATATGGATCAGTGTGGGAAGAGTAAAAATGTACTCTTCGATCAGTTTGGTAAGAGAAGAAAGTTACACATGAGGTTCTGAAGTGCCACTAGATTGTTCACATCGCCTGTGAAAATTTTGAAGATATGAAGTCACTGAAGTCATGGATCAGTGTGTTAAGAGTAGAAACATGCGCATAGACTTGTGTAGTAAGCGGAGAAACGTACACAAGTATCAGTGTGGTAAGAACAAAAAAGATACACATGGATTAGTGTGGTAAGAGTAGAAAGATACACTTGGATCAGAGTCGTTAGGGTAGATAGAAACAAACTGAACACTGAGGCAAGAGTAGAAATATATACATGGATGAATGTGTTAAGAATAGAAAGAAGCATATGGATCCATGTGGTAAGAACAGAAAGATACATATGGGTCAGTGTGTTAAGATTAGAAAGAAAGACATGGATCAATGTGGTAAGAGAAAAAAGAGAAAAAAAAAACATGGAACAGTGTGGTAGGAACAGAAAGAAGCACATGGATCAGCATGGTAAGAGTTGAAAGAAACACTTGGATCTGTGTGGTAAGAGTAGAAAGGAAAACATGGATCTGTGTGCTAAGAGTAAAAAGGAAAACATGGATCAGCTTGGTAAGAGTAGAAAGATACACTTGGATCAGTAAGGAAGGGTAGAAAAAACACATTGATCATTGTGGTAAGAGTAGAAAGATACACTTGGATCAGTGTGGTAAGAGAAGAAATATACACTTAGATCAGTGTGGTAAAAGTAAAAGATTAACTTAGTTCAGTGTGGTAAGAGTGCAAAGTAACATATGGATCAGTGTGTTAAGAGTAGAATGAAACATTTAAATCAGTGTGATAAGAGTAGAAATATACACTTGGACAGTGGGGTAAGAGTAAAAAGACACGCTTGGATCAGTGTGGTAAGAGAGGAAAGATAAACATGTAGCAGTGTGGTAAGGGTAGAAAGATACACTTAGATCAGTGTGTTGAGAGTAGAAAGATAAACAGGGATCAGTGTGGTATGAGTAAAAAGACACACATGGATCTGTGTGGTAAGACACGAAACATACACAAGGATCCTTGCGGTAAGAGTAGAAAGATACATATGAATCAGTGTGGTAAGAGTAAAAATAAACGCAAGGATCAGTGTGGTATGAGTAGAAAGATACACTTGGATCAGTGTATTATGAAAAAAAAGACACATGGATCAGTGTGGTAAGAGTAGAAAGGAACACATGGATCAGTGTGGGACGAGTAGAAAGAAACACAAGGATCAGTGTGGTAAGATCTGAAAGATACACTTGGATCGGTGTGGTAAGAGTGAAAAGATACACATGGATCAGTGTGGTAAGAATAGAAAGAAAAATGTTGCACTGTGGTAAGAGTAAAAAGATACACTTGTATCAATTTGTTATGAGAAGAAAGTTACACATGGATTTGTGTGGTAAGAGTAGAAAGAAACACAGATCTGTGTGGTAAGAGCAAAAACATAACAAGGATCAGTGTGGTAATACAGAAAGAAACACATGGATCATCGTGGTAAGAGTAAAAAGAAACCCATGGATCTGTGTTGTAAAAGTAAAAAGATATACTTGGATTAGTGTGCTAAGAAGAAAAAGAAACACTTGGATCAGTGTGGGAAGAGTAAAAAGAAACACATGGATCACTTTGGTAGGAGTAGAAAGATAACTTGGATCGTTGTGGTGAGAATAGAAAGATACACACTGATCAGTGTGGTTAGAGTAGAAAAGAACACGTTGACCAGTGTAGTAAAAAGTAGAAAGAAACACATTGATCAGTGTGGTAAGAGTTAAAATAAACATATGGATCAGTGTGGTAAAAGTAAAATGAAATACATGGATCAGTGTGGCATAAGGAGAAAGATTCACTTGGATCAGTGTGGTTGGAGTAGAAAGAAACACATGAATCAGTGTGATAGGAGTAAAAAGTTGCCATTGGATCAGTATGGTAAGACTAGAAAGATACACTTGGATCAAGGTGATAAGAGCACATGTATGCATATAGATCAATGTAGTAAAAGCAAAGATACACATGCATCAATGTGGTAAGAAATGAAAAATAAACTTTGATCAGTGTGGTAAGAACAGAAAGAAGTATATGGATCGGTGTAGTAAGGTTAGAAAAAAACATACGGATCAGTATGGTAAGAGTAGAAAGAAACAAATGGATTTATGTGGTAAGAGTAGAACGATACTCTTGGATCAGTGTGGTAAGAGTAGAAAGATACTCGTGCATCAATATTGTAAGAGTAGAAAGAATAATAAGGATCTATGTGGAAAGAGTAAAAAGAAACCCATGGATCAGTGTGGTAAGAGTGGAAAGAGTAAAAAGAAACCCATGGATCAGTGTGGTAAGGGTAGAAAGATACACTTGGATCAGTATGGTAAAAGTAGAAAGAAACACAAGGATCAGTGTGGAAAGAGTAAAATGAAACATGGATCAGCATAGCAAGAGTAGAAAGATAAGAATGGATCATTCTGGTAAGAGTAGAAAGATACACTTCGATCTGTGTTAAGAGCAGAAAGAAACACAAGGATCAGTGTGGTAAAAGTAGAAAGATACATCTGGATTAATGCGGTAAGATTAAGAAGATACCTTGGATCACCGTGCTGAGAAAAAAAGGAGCATATGGATCAGTGAGGTAAGAGCAGAAACATACAAAAGGATCAGTGCGGTAAGAGTAGAAAGATGCATATGGATCAGTGTGGTAAGGGTTGAAAGAAACACATCCAACAGTGTGGCATGAATAGAAAGATACACATCAATGAATGTGGTAAGAATAGAAAGAAGCACATTGATCAGAGTCGTAAGAGCAGGAAGATATATATGGATCAGTGTGGTAAAAATAGAAAGAAACATATGGATCAGTGTCGTAAGAGTAGAATGAAACACAAAGATCTTTGTAAGAGAAGATATATACAAAAGGATCGTGTTGAGAGCAAAAAGGTATACATAGATATGTGTGGTAAGGGTAGAAATAAACGCATGGAACACTGTGGTAAGAGTAGAAAGAAACATATGGGCAAATGTGGTGTAAGTAAAAACAAACACATTGAATAGTGTAGGAAGAATAGAAATATAAAAAAAATGGATCAATGTGGTAAAATTAAAAATAAACATATGGATCAGTGCGGCAAGAATAGAAAGATACACTTGGATTAGTGTGGTAAGAGTAAAAACACATGGTTCAGTTTGGTAAGAGGAGAAAGATAAACTTGGATCAGTTTGGTAAGAATAGAAAGATATACTTGGATCAGTGTGGTAAGAGTAGAAATATACACATAGATCAGTGAAGTAAGAGCAGAATGATACACATGGATTCATTTGGTAAGAATAGAATGATATACATGGATCAGCGTCGTAGGAGCAGAAACAAAGACGTGGATCAGTGTGTAAATATGAAAAAAATATGGATTAGAGTGTTAAGAGTACAAAGAAAGACATTGATCAGTGTGGTAAGAGTAGAAAGAAAAACATGGATGACTATGGGAAGAGTAGAAAGAAATACATGGATCTTTGTAGTAAGAGTAGAAAGAAACTCTTGGATCAGTTTGGTAAGAGTAGAGAAATGCAACTGGATCAGTGTGGTAAGAGTAGGAAGAAACATATAGGTGAACATGGTAAGAGTAGAAACACATGCATCAGTCTGGTAAGAGAAAAAATGATACAATTGGATATATTCGTTAAGAGTGGAAAGAAACACATGAATAAGTGTGGTAAATGAAGAAAGATACACTTGGATCAGTGCGGTCAGATAAGAAATATACACATGGATCAGTGAGGTAAGAGGAAAAAGAACAACATGGATCAGTGTTGTAAGGGTAGAAACATTAACATTGATCAGAGTGGGAAAGGTAGAAAGATACACTTAGATCATTATAGTAAGAGTACAGAATACACATGGATCGGTGTGTATAGAGAAGAAAGTTACACTTGAATCAGTGTGGTAACAGTAGAAAGATATACTTGGATTAGAGTGGGAAGAATAGAAAGATACACATGGATTAATGTGGTAAGAATAGAAAGAAACACATGGACCATTGTGGTAAGAAGTAGAAAGAAAAACATTTATCATTGTGGTAAGAGTACAAATAAAAACATGGACCAGTGTGGTAAAAAGAGAAAGAAACCTATGGATCATTGTGGCAAGAATAGAAAATACACTTGGATCAGTGTGGTAGGATTGAAAAGAAACACATGGATCAGTGTGGGAAGAGTAAAAAGATACTATTGGATCAGTACTGTTAAACTAGAAGGACACACTTGGATCAATGTGATAAGAGTACATAAATGCACATAGATCAACGTAGTATGAGCAGAAAGATACACATGAATCAATGCGGTAAGAATAGAAAGGTACACTTAGATCAGTGTGGTAAGAGCAGAAAGAAAAACACGGATCAGTGTGGTAGGATTAGAAAGAAGCATATGGATCAGTGTGATAAGAGTAGATGGAAACACTGGATCAATGTGGTAACAGTAGAAAGAAACACTTGGATCAGTGTGGTAAGAGTAGAAAGAAAAACAAGGATCAGTGTGGTAAGAGTAGAAAAATACACTTTGATCAGTGTGATAAGAGTAAAAAAGAAACACATGGATCAGTGTGGTAAAAGTAGAAAGGAACACAAGGACCAGTATGGTAATTGTAGAAAGATAAACATGTGTCAGTCTGTTAAGAGTAGAGAGATACAATTGGATCTGTATGGTAAGAGTAGAAAGAAACACATGGATCAGTGTAGTAAAAGTAGAAAGATGCATATGGATCAGTGTGGAAAGATTAGAAAGATACACTTGGATCTGCGTGGTAAGAGTAGAAAGATACACTTGAATCAATGTGGTAAGAGTAGAAAAAACACATGGATCAGTGCGGTAAGAGAAGAAAGATACACGTGGATCAGCGTGGTGAGGGAAGAAAGAAATACATGGAACAGTGTGGCAAGAGTAGAAAGATACACATGGATGAGTGTGGTAAGAGTAGAAAGAGACATATGGATCAGTGTGGTAAGAGTAAAAAGATACTCTTGGATCAGTTTGGTAAGAGATGAAAGTTACACATGAGGTTCTGAAGTGCCACTAGATTGTTCACATTGCCTGTGAGAATTTTGAAGATAAGAAGTCACTGAAGTCATGGATCCGTGTGGTAAGAATAGAAACATACGCATATATTTGTGTGGTAAGCGCAGAAACATACACAAGTATCAGTGTGGTAAGAACAAAAAAGATACATTGGATCAGTGTGGTTAGAGTAGAAATATACACTTGGATCAGTGTGGTTAGAGTAGAAAGATACACTTGGATCAGTGAGGTAATGGTAGATAAAAACAAATGGAACAATGTGGCAAGAGCAGAAACATATACATGGATGAATGTGGTAAGAATAGAAAGAAGCATATGGATCAGAGTGGTAAGAATAGAAAGATACATATGGGTCAGTCTGGTAAGATTAGAAAGAAACACATGGATCAATGTGGTAAAAGTAAAAAGACAAACATGGAACAATGTGTTAGGAGTAGAAAGAAGCACATGGATCAGCGTGGCAAGAGTGAAAAGAAACACTGAATCAGTGTGGTAAGAGTAGAAAGAGAAACAAGGATCAGTTTGGTAAGAGTAGAAAAATAAGTAGGATCAGCGTGGTAAGAGTAGAAAGATACACTTGGATCAGTAAGGTAAGGGTAGAAAAACACATGGATCAGTGTGGTAAGAGTAGAAAAATTCACTTAGATCAGTGTGGTATGAGTGCAAAATACAATATGGATCAGTGTGGTAAGAGTAGAAAGATACACTTGGATCAGTGTTGTAAGAGTAGAAATATACACGTGGACAGTGTGGTAAGAGTAGAAAGATACACTTGGATCAATGTGGTATGAGTAGAAAGATACATATAGATCTGTGTGGTAAGACCAGAAACATACACAAGGATCATTGCGGTAAGAGTAGAAAGATACATATGGATCAGTGTGGTAAGAGTTAAAAGAAACACATGGATCATTGTGGTATGAGAAGAAAGATACACTCGGATCAGTGTGATATGAAAGAGACATATGGATCAATATGGTAAGAGTTAAAAGGAACACATGGATCAGTGTGGGACGAGTAGAAAGAAACACGTGGATCAGTATGGTAAGAGTTGAAAGATACACTTGGATCGGTGTGGTAAGAGTAGAAAGATACACATGGATCAGTGTAGTAAGAGTAAAATAAACATGTAGCAGTGTGGTAAGAGTAAAGAGATACACTTGCATCAATTTGTTACGAGAAGAAAGTTACACATGGGTTTGTGTGGTAAGAGTAGAAAGAAACATAGAGATCTGTGCGGTAATAACAAAAGGATACACAAGGATCAGTGTGGTAATACAGAAAGAAATACATGGATCAGTGTGGTAAGAGTAAAAAGAAACCCATCGATCAGATTGGTAAGAGTAGAAAAATATACTTGGATTAGTGAGGTAAGAATAAAAAGATACAATTGGATCTGTGTGGGAAGAGTAGAATGAAACATATGGATCACTTTTGTAAGAGTAGAAAGATACACTTGGATCGGTGTGATAAGAGTAAAAAGATACACATGGATCATTGTGGTTAGAGTAGAAAGAAACACATGGACCAGTGTGGTAGATGCAGAAAGAAATACATGGATCAGTATGGTATGAGGAGAAAGATTCACTTGGATCAGTGTGGTAGGAGTAGAAAGAAACTCATGGATCAGTGTGGTAAGAGTAAAGATTTGCAATTGGATCAGTATGGTAAGACTAGAAAGATACACTTGGATCAAGGTGATAAGAGTACATAGATGCATATGGATCAGTGTAGTAAGAGCAAAAAGATACACATGGATCAATGTGGTAAGAATGGAAAGATACACTTTGATCAGTGTGGTAAGAGCAGAAATATATGGATCAGTATGGTAAGATTAGAAAGAAATATACTTATCAGTATGGTAAGAATAGATAGAAACACATGGATTTTTTGGTAAGAGTATAAAGATACTCTTGAGTAGAAAGAATAATAAGGATCAGTGTGGAAAGAATAAAAAGAAACCCATGGATCCGTATTGCAAGAGTAGAAAGATACACTTGGATCAGTGCGGTGAAAATAGAAACACATGGATCAGTGTGGATAGAGTAAAAAGGAACATATGGATCAGTATGGTAAGAGTAGAAAGATGAAAATGGATCATTCTGGTAAGAGTAGAAAGATACATATGGATCTGTGTGGTAAGAGTAGAAAGAAACATTTGGATCAGCCTTCTGAGAATAGAAAGAAACACATGGATCAGTGAGGTAAGAGCAGAAGAATACTCATGGATCAGTGCGGTAAGAGCAGAAATATACACATGGATCAGTGTGGTAAGGGTTGAAAGAAACACATGGAACAGTGTGGCAAAAGTAGAAAGATATACATCGATGAGTCTAGTAAGAATAGAAAGAAGCACATGGATCTGTGTCGTAAGAGCAGGAAGATACATATGGTTCAGTGTGGTAAAAGTAGAAAGAAACACATGGATCAGTGTCGTAAGAGTAGAATGAAACACATTGATCTCTGTGGTAAGAGCAGAAACATACAAAAGGGTCAGTGTGGTGACAGCAAAAACATACTCATGGATAAGTGTGGTAAGGGTAGAAAGAAACACATGGAACACTGTGGCAAGAGTAGAAAGAAACATATGGGCAAATGTGGTATAAGTAAAAAGAAACACGTTGAATAGTGTAGGAAGAGTAAAAATAAAAATGGATCAGTGTGGTAAAAGTAGAAATACACATGAATCAGTGTGGCAAAAATAGAAAGATACACTTGGATTAGTGTTGTAAGAGTAGAAACACATGAATCAGTTTAGTAAGAGTAGAAAGATAAACTTGGATCAGTGTGGTAAGAATTGAAAGGTATGCTTGGATCAGTGTGGTAAGAGTAGAAACATACGCATAGATTTTTGTGGAAAATTCAGAAACATACACAAGTATCAGGGTGGTGAAAACAAAAAAGATACACAGGGATCAGTTTGGTAAGAGTAGAGATACACATGAATCAGTGTGGTAAGGGTAGATAGAAACAAAATGAACACTGTGGCAAGAGTTGAAAGATATACATGGATGAATGTGTTAAGAATAGAAAGAAGCATTTGCATCAGTGTGGTAAGAAGAGAAAGATATATATGGGTCAGTGTGGTAAGATTAGAAAGAAACACACGGATCAATGTTGTAAGAGTAAAAAGATAAACATGGAACAGTGTGGTAGGAGTAGAAAGAAGCACATGGATCAGTGTGGTAAGAGTGGAAAGAAACACTTGGATTAGTGTGGTAAGAGTGGAAAGATACACTCGGTTCAGTGTGGTAGAAATAAAAAGAGACACGGATCATTGTGAAAAGAGTAAAAAGAAACATATGGATCAGTATGGTAAGAGTAGAAAGATAAAAACAGATCATTTTGGTAAGAGTAGAAAGATACACTTGGATCTGTGTGGTAAGAATAGAAAGAAACACTTGGATCCGTGTGGTAAGGGTTGAAAGAAACACATGGAGCAGTGTGGCAAGAGTAGAAAGATACACATCGATGAGTGTGGTAGGAATAGAAAAAAGCACATGGATCAGTGTAGTAAGAGCAGGAAGGTACATTTGGTTCAATATGGTAAGAGTAGAAAGAAACACATGGATCAGCGTCGTAACAGTAGAATGAAAAAAACAGATCTTTGTGGTAAGATCAGAAACATACAAAAGGATCAGTGTGGTGAGAACAAAAACTTACACATGGATAAGTGTGGTAAGGGTAGAACGAAACGCATGGAACACTCTGGCAAGAGTAGAAAGAAACATATGGGCAAATGTTGTATAAATAAAAAGAAACACATTGAACAGTGTAGGAAGAGTAGAAATATAAAAATGGATCAGTTTGGTGAAAGTAGAAAGAAGCACATGGATCAGTATGGCAAGAATAGAAAGATACACTTGGATTAGTGTGGTAAGAGCAGAAACACATGGATCAGTTTAGTAAGAGTAGAAAGATAAACTTGGATCAGTGTGGTAAGAATGGAAAAAATATACTTTCATCAGTGTGGTAAGAGCAGAAAGATACACATGGATTAATGCGGCAGGAATAGAATGATATACTTGGATCAGTGTGGTAAGAGCAGAAAGAAACACATTCATCAGTGTGGTATGAGTAAAAAAAAAATATGGATCATAGTCGTAAGAGTACAAAGAAAGACATGGATTAGTGTGGTAAGAGTAGAAAGAAACACATGGATCTGTGTAGTTAGAGTAGAAAGAAACACATGGATCAGTTTGGTGAGAGTAGAGAGATACAATTGGATCAGTTTGGTAAGAGTAGGAAAAAACATATGGGTGAGCTAGGTAAGAGAAGAAAGACATGCATCAGTCTGGTAAGACAAAAAATGATACAGTTGGATATATTCGGTAAGAGTAGAAAGAAACACATGAATCGGTGTTGTAAATGAAGAAAAATACACATGGATCACTGTGGTTAGATCAGAAATATACATCCAGATCAGTGTGGTAAGAGTAAAAAGGAATACATGGGTCGGTGTTGTAAGGGTAGAAAGATACACATTGATCAGTGTGGTAAAGGTAGAAAGAGACACTTAAATCAGTATGGTAAAAGTAGAAAACACACATGGATCGGTGTGTTAAGACAAGAAAATTACACATGAATCAGTGTGGTAAGAGTAGAAAGATACAGTTGGATTAGTGTGGAAGAATATAAATATACACATTGATCAATGTGGTAAGAGTAGAAAGAAACACATAGACCAGTGTGGTAAGAAGTAGAAAGAAAAACATTCATCAGTGTGGTAAGTGTAAAAATAAAAACATGGATCATTGTGGTAAAGGTAGAAACAAACTTTTGGATCTTTGTGGCAATAGTAGAAAGATGCACTTGGATCAGTGTGGTAGGATTAGAAAGAGTAAAAAGATACTATTGGATCAGTACGGTAAGACTAGAAGGACACACTTGGATCACTGTGATAATAGTACATAAATGCACATAGATCAGCATAGTATGAGCAGAAAGGTACATATGGATCATTGCGGTAAGAATAGAAAGGTACACTTGGATCAGTGTGGTAAGAGCAGGAAGAAAAATACCTATCAGTGCGGTAAGAGTAGACACATATATAACAGTACGGTAAGAGTAGAAAGAAACACATGAATCAATGTGGTAATACTAGAAAGATACACTTGGATCAGTGTGGTAAGACCAGAAAGAAAAACACGGATCAGTGTGGTAAGAGAAGAAACATATGGATGAGTGTGGTAAGAGTAGATAGAAACATATGGATCAACGTGGTAATAGAAAGATACATTTGGATCAATGTTGTAAGAGTAGAAAGAAAAACAAGGATCACTATGGTAAGAGTAGAAAAATACACTTGGATCAGTGTGATAAGAATAAAAAGAAACACATGGATCAGTGGGTAAGAGTAGAAAGGAACACAAGGATCAGTATGGCAATAAGAAAGATAAACATGTATCAGTCTTTAAAGAGTAGAAAGATTTACTTGGATCTGTGTGGTAAGAGTAGAAAGAAAAACATGAGTCAGTGTGATAAAAGTAGAAACATACACATGGATCAGTGTGGAAAGATCAGAAAGATACACTTGGATCTGCGTGGTAAGAGTAAAAAGATACACTTCAATCAGTGTAGTAGGATTGAGAAAAACAAATGGATCAGTTTGGAAAGAGAAGAAAATTACACATGAATCAGTATGGTAAGAGTAAAAAGATACACTTGTAACAGTTTAGTATGAGAAAAAAGTT
>JAYMFT010081223.1:0-14281 GCA_038088735.1 Panulirus argus | reverse complement strand
GAAAAAGTATGCGATCTCCTACGTGATACTAATACATACTGTGAACTCAACAGGGATCCAACGGAAAAACAGAGTAGGAAATTCTATAAAGAGATAAAAAATTTGCTGAAAGGCAGGGAAGAATTAATCAAACAATTTTCAGCTCAGAACCCATCAACACCATACATGTACGGCTTAATCACGACCCAAAAACCAAACAATCCCCTGAGGCCAATCATAAGCTCTATGGGTTCTGCTTCATGTAAGTTATCCAAGTGGCTAGTACAATTATTGTCTCCTTTTGTGGGTACCATTTCAGATTCACTCATAAAAAATTGTGAGGATCTGGTTAGAAAGCTGAAATCCCTGAATATAAAGTATCCTTACAGATTAGTGAGTTTTGATATAAAATCGCTGTTTACCAACGTCTTGGTGGATGATGTGTTAACCCTCCTCCCAAACATCTTGGGAAACAACATTGAGGGCATCCCCAGTAAAAACATGATTAAACTATTAAGACTGTGTGTAGATAATTCATCTTTTGTGTTTGAGGGCAAACATTATACACAACAATTCGGTATGGCCATGAGTAATCCCTTTTCCCCGTGCTAGCAAATAGTTACATGGAGTATTTTGAAAGCCATTTGCTGAACGCGATAAAGAAACAAAACAGTTTGGTTCCGATATGTGGGTGACGCACTCTGCTTTTGGCCTAACAATCTACCAATTGATGACTTCCTGAATAAATTAAACTCGTTAACTCCCTCCATAAAGTTTACTCAAGAAGTCGAAACGAATAATAAGTTACCCTTTTTGGATGTTGAGATTATCAGGGATAAAGGTATCTTAAAAACCGAGGTATGCATAAAACTACAAATATAATGTCTTACGTCCACTATCACTCATATAATCATATTAATGCAAAAAGATCGGTCTTCATATCAATGTACCTGAGAAAATATAGGATTTCAGATCCTGAATTTTTAGATGATGAACTGAAAATGATTGAGCACATTGGACAGAAGGTAAGATACCCCAATAAATATACTTAACCAGTGTCAGGATACAGCAAGGGAACGTTTCTATAATGGCCAAAATAATAACCAGTCACCAAAGAACTCTGGTTCTTCCCTTCCATGACAATTTTCCCGAATGTGTTCACATTCTCAAAAAAACTTAATGTGCAAGTAGTTTTCAAATATGACAACACCATCAAGAAAGCCTTCATTAAAAACAGCCCATCAAATAACACAGGTGTTGTTTATAAGGTCCCATGTAAAGACTGTAACCAATTTCATAGTGAACAAAAGGGGAAAGATTTGAAGACCAGGATCTCACAACATAATTAAAGTGTTATTGGTAATGATCATGTTGGAGACACAATGTTATTGGTAATGGTTATTTTGGAGACACACTGGTATTGGTAATGGTCATGTTGGACACACACTTTTATTGATAATGATCATGTTGGAGACACACTGGTATTGATAATGGTTATCTTGGAGACGCACTGTTATTGGTAATGGTTATGTTGGAAACACACTGGTATTGGTAATGGTCATGTTGGAGACACACTTTTATTGATAATGGACATGTTGCAGACACACTGGTATTGGTAATGGTCATGTTGGGGACATACTGCTATTGGTAATGGTCATGTTGGAGACACAATGGTACTGGTAATGGTCATGTTGAAGACTCCGGGATTAGTAATGGTCATGTTGGAGACACACTGGTAATAGTAATGGTCATGTTAGAGACACACTGGTAATGGTAATGGTCATGTTGGAGACACACTGTAATGGTAATGGTCATGTTGGAGACACACCGGTAATGGTAATGGTCATATTGGAGACACACTAATAATGGTAATGGTTATGTTGGAGACACACTGGTATTTGTAATGGTTATGTTGGAGACACACTGGTAATGTTAATGGTCTTGTTAGAGACACACCGGTAATGCTAATGATCATGTTGGAGACACGCTGGTACTGGTAATGAACATGTTGGAGACACACTGTAATTGGTAATGGCCATGTTGTAAACACACTGTTAATGGTAATGGTCATGTTGGAGACACACTGTTGATGGTAATGGTCATGTTGGAAACACACTGGCACTGGTGATGGTCATGTTGGAGATTCACTGGTATTGGTAATGGTCGTGTTGGAGACACACTGGTAACGGTAATGGTCATGTTGGAGACACACTGGTACTGTTAATGGTCATGTTGGAAACACACTGGTATTGGTAATGGTCATGTTGGAGATTCACTGGTATTGGTAATGGTCATGTTGGAGACACACTGGTAACGGTAATGGTCATGTTGGAGACACACTGGCACTGTTAATGGTCATGTTGAAGACACACTGGTACTGGTAATGGTCATGTTGGAAACACACTGGTATTGGTAATGTTCATGTTGGAGACACTGGTATTGGTAATGGTCATGTTGGAGACACACTGGTAATGGTACTGCTCATGTTGGAGACACACCGGTAATTGTAATGGTCATGTTGGAGACACACTGGTACTGGTAATGGTCATGTTGGAGACACACTGGTACTGGTAATGATCATGTTGGAGACACACTGATATTGGTAATGGTCATGTTGGAGACACACTGGTACTGGTAATAGTCATGTTGGAGGCATACTGGTATTGGTAATGGTCATGTTGGAGACACAATAGCATTTTCAGTGGTCATGTTGGAGACACACTAGTAATAATAATGATCATGTTGGAGACACACTGATACTGGTAATGGTCATGTTGGAGACACACTGGTATTGGTAAAAGTCATGTTGGAGGCATACTGGTATTGGTAATGGTCATGTTGGAGACACAATAGTATTTTCAGTGGTCATGTTGGAGACACACTAGTAATGATAATGATCATGTTGGAGACACACTGATACTGGTAATGGTCATGTTGGAGACACACTGGTATTGGTAATAGTCATGTTGGAGGCATACTGGTATTGGTAATGGTCATGTTGAAGACACACTGGTATTGGTAGTAGTCATGTTGGAGGCATACTGGTATTGGTAATGGTCATGTTGGAGACACAATAGGATTTTCAGTGGTCATGTTGGAGACACACTAGTAATGATAATTATCATGTTGGAGACACACTGATATTGGTAATGGTCATGTTGGAGACACACTGGTATTGGTAATAATCATGTTGGAGGCATACTGGTATTGGTAATGGTCATGTTGAAGACACACTGGTATTGGTAATGATCATATTGGAGACACACTGTTATTAGTAATGGTCATGTTGGAGACACACTGGTAACGGTAATGGTCATGTTGGAGACACACTTGTACTGGTAATGGTCATGTTGGAGACACACTTTTTCTGATAATGGTCATGTTGGAGACACACTGGTAATGGTAATGGTCATGTTGGAGACACAATGGTAATGGTAATTGTCATGCTGGAGATACACTTGTACTAGTAATAGTCATGGTGGAGACACCCTGATGATACAGGAATGTTTACGGATTCGAGTGAACAATTGCAGAAGTTGGTGACTGGAAGAGCGAGTGAAAGGAAGAAGTTGAGAGTAAATGTGAATAATTTAAGGTATTAGGTTTAGCAGGTTGAGGGACAGGTTAGTTGGGGTGTGAGTTTAAAATGGAGAAAACTCGAGGGAAATGAAGTGTTTTAGATTCCTGGAGTGGACTTGGCAGCGATTGGAACCATGGAAGCGGAAGTGAGTAATGGGGTGGGTGAAGGAGCTAAGGTTCTGTGAGCGCTGAAGAATGTGTGGAAAGAGAAAACGATATCTGGAAGGGCAAGAATAAGTATATTTGAGGGAACAGTAGCTCCATGAATATCATATGGATGTGAGGAATAGACTATAGATAAGACTGTGCAGAAGAGATTAGATGTGCTGGAAATTAAATGCTTTAGGACAATGTGTGGTGTGAGATGGTTTGATCGAGTAAGTGATGAAAGGGTAAGAGAGATATATGGTCTGAGAAATCTGAAGAGGGTGTGCTAAAGTAGTTTGGACAAACGTAGAGAATGAGCGAGGAAAGAGTGACAAAGACGATATATGTATCAAGAGTGGAGGGAACAAGGATATCGAGAAGACCAAAATGGATTTGGAAGGATGGAGTGAAAAAGATCTTGAGCGATCAGGAGAATGAAAGCCTGAATTGGAACGTGCTGAAAGTGGAGTGTACCAGGGCATGTGAAACATTGTAGGTAAGCCATGAAAAGTTCAGTGGGGCATGGTTGTGGATAGGGAGCTGTGGCTTCGGTGCATTATACATGACAGCTAGGGAACGGATGAAAACAAATGGGAACATCAATGACGGGGGCAAGGAGGGTAATGATAACAGGTAGTCACGGAGTGAGGAGGAGATGGAGTGAGTATTTTGAAGGATTGTTGAATATGTTTGTTGATAGAGTGGTAGATGTAGGGCGTATTGGTCGGGGTGGTGTGCGAAGTGAAAGAATCAGGGAGAGTGGTTTGGTGGAGAGAGAGAAGGTGGTGAAAGCCTTGCGGAAGATGAAATCCAGCAAAGCGGTGCAATTCGATGGCATTGCTTTTGAATTTGTTTAGTTGTTGAGTGGTTGGTAAGAATATTCAGTGTATGTATGGATCATGGTGAAGTGCCTGAGGATAGGCGGAATGCATGTATAGTGCCACTGCACAAAGGCCAAGGGGATAAAGGTGAGTGTTCAAACTACTGAGGTAAAAGTTTGTTGAGTATTCCTGGAAAACTGTATGGGAGGGTACTGAATGAGAGGGTGAAGGCATATACAGAGAATCAGACTGGAGAAGAGCAGTGTGGTTTTAGAAGTGTTAGAGGATACGTGAATCAGGTGTCTGCTTTGAAGAATGTGTATGAGAAATACGTAGAAAAAGAGATGGATTTGTATGTAGCTTTTACGGATCTGGAGAAGTCATATGATAGGGTTGACAGAGAGGCTTAGTGGAAGGTCTTAAGAATATATGGTGTGGGAGGTAAGCTGCTAGAAGCAGTGAGAAGTATTTATCAAGGGTGTAAGGTATGTGTACGAGTAGGAAAAGAGGAGAATAATTGATTTCCAGCGAAGTTCGGTCTACGACAGGGTTGTGCGATGTTCCCATGGTTGTTTAATTTGTTTATGGATGGGGTGATTAGGGAGGCAAAAGCACGAGTTTTGGAGAGAGGGGCGAGAATGCAGTCTGTTAGGGATGAGAGGGCCTGGGAAGTGAGTCAGTTGTTGTTCGCTGATGATACAGCAATGGTGGCTGATTCAAGTGAGAAACTGCAGAAGCTGGTAACTGATTTTGGAAAAGTGTTTGAAAGTAGAAAGCTGAGAGTAAATGTGAATAAGGGCAAGGTTATTAGGTTCAGCAGGGTTGAGGGACAAGTAAGTTGGGATGTGAGTTTGAATGGTAAAAACTGGATTATAACGTATCAGTTCCTTACGGTAATACGGCTCTTTATCGCGAAGGTAATGTTACCTTTGGTATCACTTTATCAGCTGCCGTTCCTATCATTATCTTGTGCTACTTCCATAAGAATTTGATGATGTTATATCACGCTGGGTCTTGTCATCATGGACCCAACGTGACTGTTTCCTTTCTAAACAAAGCGTAAATCAATTTTCTTTCTCTCTAAACGTACTAACAAACTTTGCTAGATAGAAATGTCTTACTGTGTAAACGAACAGTGGTGATCCCAGTTTCTGTTCATGTCTCTTGAATCATACGGAACCCAGTGAGACCAACGTTATCGGCAATTCGCTCACAGATAATGCACATGAATAATTGGAAAAAGTGTGCTTCGCTTTTGTCATAAATGTTTTAAACTAACTCTGGCCGTCGAGCGTTGTGTAATCAACTCTACCCAGTAGCGGGTTACCTAGAGCAGAAAGGAGTACCTGCTAGGTGTGCGTCACATGATTATTGGGTGGCCGTTGGCAACTCAAGGGTGGGCAGGTTTGATAACTGTTTCTTTCCCAACTCTTCGAAGCTTTGGAACTCTCTATCTTCTCACGTCTTTATCAATACCTGTGAATTGGCTCATTTTAAAAGACAGGTTTTTTACTTTTTTTCAAAATTCGTAGTACTTTCCCTTTCATCATCCTCTCTATATATCAGTTAAGGCCCGGCCTTGATGTGGGCTTTTTTTCCATGACTGCAGCCTCCAACGTAAAGAAAAAAAAAAAAAAGGATGTGCTATAGTACCTACCATTGGCTGTCTTCGTGTAGAACCAAGTCCTGCTGATGTGATTTAAACGGGAACTATAGGTAGCTGTCGACTTACGACCTATGGGACTTACGACTGACCGCATTTACGAACACTTCCGTACGATAGTTTCGGGCCAGCTCCTGGCGCTGCCAGGAGACTGAGGCTAAGTGCTGGGGACGCTCACATCATTCCCGCGCTTCGCACAAAGCTCCTAGCACAACACACTTCCTCCTGTGTTTGTCTTTCACTTTGGAAATTTTCTACAATATCACCCCCAAGATGTCTACCAAAAGGAAAATGTCATTTTCTACTCCTCAACCTGCCGAGAAGGAAAGGAAAGCCATTGATCTCAACACAAAAATGATGGTGATTTGGCAGCACGAAGGAGGGAAGAAAATTATCGCACATGATTTGATGTTATAATATCATTAAACTGGATAATATACCTAAGGTAATTAATACACAGGTCGACTTACGACCATTTCGACTTACGACTGGTCTGTCGGAACCGATCGCAGTCGTAAGTCGACGATTACCTGTATACTACACGACAGTATGGCGTGCGTTCTAACACGTAAATGAAGCTTTAATCTGACTCAGCTATACACTCAGCACGGATTTCCTGAGTTTCCCCAGGGCTTAGATATCGTCTTTACCACCAGCTAACAGAGGCCTGTGGACCAAGTCTCAGCTCTATCAAGTTGGGTTTGGAACAGTTATCAACTATGGGGTGACAAGTTTCCTTCATCTGTTTATAAAGAAAGAATATTCATAGTAGTCGGCATGCCACGGGCAAACCATGCCCAAGTCATGGCTGTTTAGATCAGAAAGCTAAACAAGTAATGAAAGGTAAATGGAGAGAAAGAAACACGTATAGTATGAGGGCAAGACAATGATGGGATGATATAGAAGTGACAGTGCATGATATGAGGAGGGTTGAACTTATACTGTTATCTGACTTACATAAACCTACATTGTGAATCATTTTGATATCAAACATTGCAGAGATATTGCTCTTGGTGTATATAAGTTATCAGTACTCAGTCCTGACGATGTAATTATAAGAAAGCGTTTGACACCATATTTTCCGTTTCTTTGTGATTTTGAGGCAGTCGGTCCACAGTCAACCCAGCTGTTCATCCAACCCAAGGGGTTGGTCGATAAAATAGGTACCTTGCTCAGGCAAAGGTTAATGGGATGGCCTTAATCAGGGCTTCAATTGTCCGTGCCGTCTCAGCTAACGTAAAAACAATTGAGTAAATTGATATATATAAAGGTATAACGGGACTCCGCTTGCATGAAGTAACACCACAGAGGCTGTAAC
The DNA here is from genome assembly GCA_038088735.1 of Panulirus argus. Lineage (NCBI taxonomy): Eukaryota > Metazoa > Arthropoda > Malacostraca > Decapoda > Palinuridae > Panulirus > Panulirus argus. Next base: position 6,774 of record JAYMFT010081223.1, on the reverse strand, counting down.
ATCAGGTGTATAGTATCGTCAGTTAGATAATTTCACGCCTGTATCTGTCAAATGTACATGGCTAGCGGTAGGTGGAGGCAAGTATTAAGCGTACAGTGGATACAGTATATCTGAATAGGAGGGTGACAGGTGGGCCCGAGTGGGGTCAGGGATACAGAGAAGAGAAATGGCACAGAAACTTTGTGTAAGACACAGAAGTTATCATAAGACCTACATATGAAGATTCTCAAGACTCGTTTGTGTAAGATTACAGACATTAGGAAGGGTAATGAAAACATTTTATAATAGGTATGCAGTGTACGAGTTACATGATTAAGCAATAACAAGATTTATGGTATTTGTGAGAGACGAATCAAATCAATATAGAACATTCTTATTTAGAGTACTAGGATTCGTATAGGTACAAGCAAAGACATCATAATGGGTAGTGTGAGCACATCACGGTAGATAGACAGTGTTCAGTGTATGGGGAATCATGGCACTGACGATTTAGAGATATTTGATACTGACGGCTAGGTGATTTATGGTGCTTACAGCCTGCAGGTTTATGATGCTGACAGCTTGGAGGTTTATAGTGCTAATGGCTAAAGAGTTTATGGTGCTAATGGCTAGGAGTTTATGGTGCTAATGGCGAGGGAGTTTGTGGTGATGACGACGAGGGAATTTATGGATCTGGCGGCTAGGAGGTTCGGGATTCTAAAATGTGGGATGTTTGTGGCTCTGATAGTTAGAGGGTTTATGGGTCTGATCTCTGAAGAGATCGATGTGCTCATGTATCAGGAGGGTTTATGACGCCAACACATGAGGAAGTTTATAATATCTGACGGTGTCTGTGAGGCTCGTGTCTGAGGAATGCTTGTGGTAATTTTTGGTTATATACAAGATGGCTGAACTCGTCTTCCGGTAACGTACGTTAATTAAGGCACTGAAATACTGCAGACGTCTTTGCTATCAGTTCTTTAACATTTGATATTGTGAGGTTGTAGCTGACCTAGCTGCAGGTAGAGCTCGGCGAGTCGTGTACTCCTGAAGGATGCAATAAATAGTACAACCTGTTGCCCAGAGTAATGTTGCTATATCCTTTACGTTAACGACTTCCACTCGCTCGCAGACAGACAACGGGAATCTTTATCTACATCCCGCCTCAGTTACCCTGTTCTGGTTGGAGTTAATCACTTGGATCAGTTCGGCAATTGGTATTTGAATTCCGCCTAACTAATTGATGCTGCTGACATCTAATATGACATGAAGGCTTAACTATGCTGCTGACATCCGTAGTATGAAGGCTGGACTTGCCTATTTTGCTAACATTTTGGATCTGATCTTGGACTGAGCGGTACTACTGACAACTGTATTATGAAGGCTGGGCTGACTAAAACAGATATCTTTGATATGTGGAGGATATGTGACCCTACACGCCCTTATAACTTCAGTAGTATATCCCTGAGGGAAGAATCGGGTTCATGGCGCTACCTCCATCTAGGAAGGGGCGTCATCGGAGAGACTTTACTGATACACTGGAAATGTAAAAGGTTTAAAAACGAACCGAATTCCATTTATTTAAAGTTCTTGTCCTCTGTATGTTTTGAAGTCCTACAATACATGCGACTCATAACTGCCGTAGATCACTGTAGTAACATGGAAACGTCTGTACGCTACCGTGAAGGTCAGGAACCGTTGTACACTTTACGTATGCGTCAGCATCTTACGTTATGCTGTGTCATACAGTACTCGTGTGGTGTCCGCCTATGTACTGGCCAACGAACACCCTTCCATTTAGTCTCTGGTCAACCTCAGCTAAACCTGGCATTCATCAGCAGGACCCACCGTGGACTGTCCTGGTGGAGTTGAGAAATAAGGGGGGTGTCAGGATTAATCCTTCAGAATATATTGGTCAGTGCAGATGAGATTCAAAGCCGTGGAGACGGAAAGGAGATCTTACCTTCCCAAAATGAATTAGAGCTTGAATGCCACCCAGAGTTGCGGTTTCAAACCTTGAACTGGTTTGTTGACAATAAAACCTGGAGAGATTTGTTTCCTTCTCGAGCGAACACGGCAGCATCTCATCTCTTCCTCTTGGGCACAAGTTTCCAGTGATCTCCCATTCCGTCAGCTGTTATTGCGACGTGGAGGAACTTGAACCATCATGGAAGACGCTCACGATTTTATATCAGCCTGATGGATGCCTCAGACGGAAGGAGTCTGTCACCCTACAAAAGACCTCTTGAGGTCTCATGGTTCAATCTGGACTTCCTCACCTCAAAGTCAAGATGCCTCGAGAGTCCTTATGGCGGGGCCCAGTTCGTAAGCCTCAGCTCGGCTCCAAGTAACTATTGCTCTGACGTAACCTGAAATATTTTTGTCTTTAGACTCACGTGGACAGCAACTAAGGCAGTAATCATCTAACGTGACTTGAAATGCATTTCTTTTTTCAATATTTGATCAAGTATCAGTTGTTGGTAGTTACCCTTGCCATCATAAATTTTCTGTCCGTATTTTATTGAAAATTGTATATTACTCAAGGAATACCGTGGCTGTAAATTGTATTCTCTGCAATATTTTGAACCTATATTAGCGTAAGTTAATTCAACCTTTTGTATCCTAGAAGGCAAATGAATCCTAGGAATTTTTTCACACTTATATAAATTCCTTTTGTGGTATGAGGCTGTTGTCTTTCAAGTCTGTAATTGCTCATGACACAGTGCAAATAACTGTTCAGAATTCCATAAGAAAATTATATATGCTTTCATTGCATTCAGGATTTGTCAGGCAGTCTTCACGGTGTGTAATGTTGACACTGGCCTGAATCTGGAGTCTGGTGTATAAGCGGAACAAAGCGTAGTGTTATCCAAGCTAGTCCCAGGCTAGGAGATGGCAGATGAGATACATTCTAATGGACTTGTCTCCAAGTTTTTGCCGGATTAGCCGAAAATCCTCAAAGCAAAATCATTCAAATTCTCCTCATTACCGTTCAAACTAGTTCCAGTGTATCCTGCTATAGTCGAGGCAGGATTGTCAAGGATCAGCTTCCTGAACAGGACGAGTCATTCGTCCTGTCGTGATGGTAAGTAATGATAAGACTCACTGTTATACAGGTGTCGTGTGTAACTAACCTGGAAAAGAATCCCACCGCAAACAGGTCTTCTGTTGTTTTCTGCACTCGCCAAACTAAGACTGAAACGCCTCCTGACGTCCTATCTACAGACTTTCAGTAAAGGCATACATAAGTGTTTGTACAAGCGGCACACTGTGTATAATGTCACTCATCATTTTGACAACATTGTGAGTTTCCAACGTTTGGTGATATCACCTTTACAGGTGCAGAGTGGACTTAACTGTTCTTTGTTAAAGCCTTCCATCCACGTAATTCAATTGCGGGACCGTGGTCATGGTGGACAGAGTTCCTATATTACGGGTGTTAACTGGTAACTGAGGTAGCCTGATGATGTATGGTCCCTGTGTGACGTGGTCGAGTCAGGGGGGATGTGCGGCCCTTATGGCCAAGGCAGTGTGACATATAAACCTCATGTGGCCTTGTAGCCAATGGTAGTGTTGACGCGTGGTCCCATTGTAGTCTTGTGGCCAAGATATTGGTGAAATGTCGCTCGTGTGTGGCCTTGTGGCCAAGAGTTTGATGGATTGTGTTGAAGTTGCTGTTGACATGTGGTCCCTTGTGGCCTTGTAGGGAAGTCAGTAGAGACGAGTGGCCCTCCTGTGGCCTTCGGACAAGTCAGCGGTGACATGTGGTCTTGTGCGACCTTGTGGCCGAGTCTATGATGATGTGTGTCCCTTGTGTGGGCTGGTGGCCAAGGCAGTGGTGATAGGTTGTCTCTGTCTTGTCTTGCCTTAGAGCTAAGACAATTTCTGGATATCAGTCATGAAAAACTCACGTCCGTAACTAATATTAATGATCAAGCTAAGTAATAATAAAATCTGCTGATCGGATTGTATCTTTTTCATTTTCTTCGTTATCTTCTATGTTTTAGAAGATAAAAATCCCATTCAGTGTAAGATTTTACTGAACAACTGACCCACTACTCATAGTTTGTAGACGATCGAAATGCCCTGAAACATTGAAATATTTAGATATGATATACAGATATTTCCCTCACCCTCTCATATAAACCTTATCCTCTTATTTCCTTTTGCACAGTGTCATACATCTTGTTGATAGCCTCCCATCACTGACAGTCTTACCCTGTTGTCTCCCTCTCGCTCCTGCTTGCTTGCATTCCCAACCTCCTCCTACCTGACGCTGCTGGCGTTATTCAGCCTTTGCTGAACAATTTAGCTTTACCGATCGCGTGGCGCTCCTTCCAGTACCAAAATATATAGCATCCAATTGGCGCTGTCTATAAATGGCAGTAATTGGATCAGCTTCAGAGATGAAATGTATTTCCGTTTTGTGGATTGTGGGACTTTGAAGACGAAAATGACCATGAAAACGCTCGACTGGTTATGGTTTTTAAGAATTATTTACTCTATTACATTTAACACGTATCATGCTTCTACAGTTGACACCGGGTACAGTCACTGACCTACCTCAATCCAACGCGACACCTCTTCGCCTATCGCTTGTGTACAAGTCCTGGAGCATCTATTGTTACCTTCCAGCAATAGTCCGCTAACTCCATTTGCCCTGTCACTAAGATGTCTTTAAAGAGATATTACAGTCCATCTTCTGACAGGATGACAATAGGTTTTCCACACGTTCACTGTACTTGTCAGCTATGATATTCCCTTGAAAGTTGGTTGCTAACAGCCGGAAAGCATTCCACGCTCTTCCCGTCACCAGCGAGGATGCTGTTGAATTGCTCGTCCCTGAAGAGCTCGCAGATCTGTGGACCGACGAAAATACTTACTTTGATTGTTGCCTCACTGAACCTTGGGAATTTCCCACCGGGGTACCTAAACGCTGGCCCATTCTCATCCATAGCTGCAACAAAGTTCTTCATGAGGCCCAGTTTTATAGAGGCGGTAGAAAAATCTTGCTGGATTCTACCAAGGATAGGTGCTGTACGTTCTTTGTTGCTGGTTCCAGCGACTGTCAGAAAGCCCAGTTCCTCTTGTTGTCATAGGAAGTCTTTGCTCAACTGTCCCATTCACATAAGTAAAAAAAATCATGTAGCCCTGCTGCAGTCCAAGCAAGATAGTAAGAGCCTTCAAGTCGCCACAAATCTACCATTGGTATTTCTTATAGTTTCTAGCAGTCCAGAAGATACTCCATGTTATATGATTCCTTAATATGGACTGCATGACCAAGTGGAACTGACGGCAACACGTTGCCATCTTGCAACAGAACAGCTTTTAGACTTGACTTTGACAAATGCAAGAACAATCCCCACTCCTCAGGGTCAGGTTGATATTGTGGGCTGCCATAACGTCATCCAAATCGTTGCAGGCGATGATGTTACCTTCCATCTTAAAGAATGAAGCAAGAGCTTTCTGGAGAGTATGAAACATAGACAATGTCACATTTCTATCAAGGAGCTCCTACTGATGCAGTCTCGAGCCCAACAGTTCTGCCTTACTCTTCGACGGTTCCAGATCTCTGAAGAGGTCGCTTAATCAATTCCGCGTGATCCAGTGTGGTTCAGCAGACGTCACGTTAGGTGCAAAATCAAGATTTGTTGATGTTTATGACTCGCAGGTTTTCACAAATTTCGTCATCCTGTTCGTCCTCTGTCTCTGGTTCCAGGGAAAATGAGTCGTGGGGTTTCAGAACGGAAAGTCCTTCACTTGAGGAACCGGGCGTATGGTGTATTCAGATCGCTTCACTGACGTGATCTGTTGGCTCCATCCACTCCGTGGGTACGGGCAAAAGGCATCGATCGCCATTTGCGATTTAACCAGGCGAAAATGCTTTTTGTATAAGTATTTTAACAAATGTGTCGGGCCCGACTCTTGTCCTGGTCCCCAATCATACAGCCAAATCAAAGACTGTAGGCTTTCCTGATGATCGGGATTATGACACGCTTCTGTGATCCAAAACTCACTTCCCCAAAAACACAACAAAATTCATTTGTGTTGCTCTCGCACTTACAAGGCATCCTTGTTGAAATTCGGTAAACAGACATCAGTTAGTCACACGTGGCCCTTCACACAAAAGGTGCAGTACATTTCAGCAGAACGACAGAAAACCAGCACACGGATGTACAAGAAGTAACAGTACTCTGCTGTATTTCATTTGTAAGATGAAATTTGCTGACGCTTTTACTCGAATACAGACTCACGGATACAAAACAACTCTAATGAAAACGTCGGGATAGGCAAAAAGGTTGATAAACTAGGATTTGTAGAAAAAGAAAATAACACACACACACACACACACACACACACACAAACAAACAAACAAACACACACAAACAAAAACACACACACACACACACACACACACACAAACAAACACACACAAACAAAAACACACACACACACACACACACACAAACACACACATGCACATTCTGTTTAAATGACCAGAAAAGTGTTTTTCTATAAGTTTCTTTCTGATTTTCTTCAAGTCTAATATCTGTTTTCATATTGCTTGGGAGTTTGTGTAAGATATCTCATTGGGTTGTCTCAAGGTTCCGTTTTAGATCCATCAATTCATCTTCATGAGCGCGTGGAGATGTCAGCGGAGTAGATGGGAATGATTGCGGGTAGTAAGATGAGGCTGGGTAACACCTGTAGGCTTGCGGATAGTAGTACTTGGCTGGGTAATACCTGAGGCGGACTTGCGTGTAGCTCTGGCGACTCAGTGGCTGTCACATGGTG
>JAYMFT010081212.1:0-14281 GCA_038088735.1 Panulirus argus | reverse complement strand
TATATATGTGTGTGTGTGTGTGTGTGTGTGTTACATTTTGAGCCTGGCGGCCAAACTGGCGTTCTCGCTCAACCTTAACTGGAGTCCGCATTTGCTGGAAGTGGTCGTACACTTTGCTCTGGCCCATGAGCGAGCCCCGTTTACTCTCGACCAGTTTTAAAGTGTATATGTTGCGGGCGACGATAAGAGTGACTGGGAGCGAGTTTCATGAATATGTAAAAAAGCCGACGAGTCCTGTCGGCCTGGCGGCGGCAGCGGCAACACACATAACCGCCGCCTCGCCCCCAGATGATCACTCAGTATAATGAACAACCCAGCAAGCCAGCTAGCCAGCCAGCCCGCCCGGGGTGCATTTCCACGACGCTTTAACGTGCGGTCGAGTCCGTGTTAATTGCTTTATCGGGGAGGGATTTCTTCTGTCCCATAAGGGTGTAAAATCCCGGAGGGAGGAGGTGCGGTAAAGCAAAGAGTAGGGGGAGAGTGAGGGGTGAGGTGAGTTGAGGGTAGTGCGAGGCTCCAGCACGCGCAACAGACATCGGTTCCTCCTCCTCCTCCTCCGCCTCCCTCGCTCCCTCGACGACCCCGTCAACTTCCCCCCACCTCCACCTATTTTCCCCCCACGCCAACCGCCTTTGTTTGTCGTCGGACCACCCCAGGATTTTTGTACAATAAACACGGCACTTGCTCTCGTACGATGCTGTCGTTGTGACTGCTTTGTAAATTGTGCCAATGGTAAGACTTTTTAAAAAAAGGGGACATTTTTACCATGAGTTATTTCCTCAAAAGGACAAAAGAAGGTATTTTTTTTTTTGCTGTATTTATCGAGCCGAGAGAGGACGGACGCCTCGCGCCTCCTTCACACCAACTGATGAGAGCAAGAACTGCTAAATGGCCGCCGTAATTCATCTCACGTACATAATCGTCGACGCTATACACTTCATCACTCTTCTGGTGATGAGCAGGGCAGCGCTGGGCCAGAGTGGCGGCGGCGGCAGCCGCTGTTGTGGGGGAGGAGAGAGGACCGACCGACCGGCGGCTCGTTGCCTCAACATGTAAAACTTGTGCGGGGAAAAAAAGGAAAATGCACCAAGATGTCTTTGCCTTGTCTATAGGGGTCTCTTTCGCTATCGTGGCTGCTCGAGTGGCTGGAGCCACTCCCGCGCTCACCTGGTCCTCGTGATTATAAGCCTACGTTCGTTACCCACAGGAATGCATGCAGACGGACCACGGGTGTCCCTTTTTCGTGCCTGTAAAACGAGACCAGAAACGTAACAGTTTGGTGTTTTATAGTAGACCAGGGAACGGATGAATCAAGTGCACATTACTTTCAGACTTGTTTGACTCTGGAGACGCATATAACGTCATTAGAGGACTCGAAGAAGCAGCAAGGCTTTCGGCAGAGTATTTATGATGTCGCTTTTAACCTAGTCTTGTTGGGAAGTCATTCCACGCGTCACGCTTCGCAAAAGTACTTTGCCGCTTTTCGGAGTAAATCGCTCGCCCGCTTTCCGCCACCGAGATAAAATCAAAGTGATCTAGACGTAAATTAGCTAATTAGATCATGATTATCGAAGCCTCGTATAATTTTGAATGACTGTGTTGGATCACCTTTTAACCATACCTCATTTTAGTTAAGTATGTTAAGGTCGTGTTGATGGTTCTCATGGGATGCGTTCCTCAACCACAGCAGTAATTTTTATTCCTTTAGTATATTTAATTTTCAGCAAGACGATTAGAAATGTCAAGTATGAGAATCGGTGACTTGAGTTCCTTCTCATTCCCCTTCCTCTGAGATTAAGAATTATGTTTACTTCTGTTTGACCGATTCACTCGACGGTTCGTCTTTTCATTTCTGTTCTCGATGTGTAAGAATAAAATAATCCGTTGCATTAAACCGACATTGAAGGTTTATTCATCGCTTGAGCCGAAGATGCCAACGATGCTTTTAGACTGAGGTGCATTTGGTAACCCACTCACTGTATATAGCAAACAGTTGAAGTGAGACTTATAAACTGTGATCACCGTAAGTCAGTTCTGAGTTTATGTTCAGTTATTTAGGATTAGGGCACCGCTCTCTACCTTATACAAAGGCGAGGGAAACTCAACTATTCCAATCATTCGAGATTACGAAGAATTTCATAAAATGAATAAAACGTAATCATATTAAACTACCTAGTAAGGTAATTTCAACATTTGTCAAGAATTATGGATTAATATCCAAAATTCAGGACAGTATTCACCACTTTAATTAAGATTTTGAATGAACTTAATGACCAAATTCGTTCAGGAGCTGAGCTTTCTCAATAATCCGTGAGATCCTGAAATCACTTCGGGTCATCATAGCCAAGAAAGCCAACAAGAAATTTCAGTTCAGGTTAACCTATATTCATAAGCAGACTAGCTCATAAAAACCCAGCCTAGCAATTAAACTATTCAGAATGACTTCAGCTCTCGATGTCTGTCGTGCGCGCGGGAGTGACTTGGTTGGCGGACGCGCGCGTGTGGGTGGTGGGTGGGTGGTGGAAACGGAATCAGTTGGAAAAATTCAGCATTGATTTAATTCATTACTGCAATTTCAGATATTCTGTACTAGCAATACTCTCTCTCTCTGTAAGATATATATAATAAAAAACTGAATTGATATTAAAGCTTTATGTAGTTTAGAAAATCTGTGATGAAATCAACTTTATGATTCAGTATAGGTAAGAAGGCAAATTTTAATATGTATAACACACGATAAGGAATTATATGCTTCCCTTCAAATTAGGAGAACTATAAACACAAGCTAATGAATGAATGCAATACAGTTGCCCCATGAAAAACGCATGATTTGTGACTTGGCTAAAAATAACGCCCTAGTTATTCAAGTCCTCCCCTCCCCCTTCGGTTATTTAAAGGTGCAAATCGCACTTACAGTAAACAACAACCTGTTTGATCATACGATACTGAATGCACCGTTGCTGTGGGATGATTTTAGTGTTGAAAGGATACAAACGTTGCTGAAATTGTGTATTTTTAGTGTTGCAAGGATACAAGTGTTGCTGAAATTGTATATATAAGTACAAATGAAACGATATAGAGGTATGCCATTCCAGTCTCTCTCTCCCTTCTTGACTGGCCTAACATTTTTAACCGTGCAATCCACTCTTTGATGGGAGTGACATTTAAAACCACACGCTGATAATTCTTTGACATAATCAGTGTGATTTTAAGTGTTCTCATCCACCGGTTATGTGACTGTAAGTAGAACAGGAGATGTGTTTCCAGCAGTCAGTACGGACGAAAGATAAAAAGAGTTATTTAAGATCTTGGCAATGGTCCCTGTGTCTTGAACCAAATTCTCCGTTTTCTTTAAGTAACGGACCAATTGACTTGGTAACGACTCTCTGGCTCCTGACATTATTGTAAAATTCTTCATGGTTGATTTTGTCATTAATAGAATTGCTATTTACAACTTCACAGTGGCGTTTATACTTTGATCCATTATATCTTTTGTTACGCGAAAGTTTTCGTAATTCAGTATGCGAAGTTCGTTATAATTCTTCCGTTTTCCTGAGTCCCATTGACGGTAACTATTTAAGTACTTTACTACATTGGCTTCGTGAAAGACGACGCGTCTGTTGCATACTGACAGGCACCTTACCACGCCTTTACGATGTTATTTTAGCTTATGTAAATAAGAGGATTGCCAAGATCATCACAAACCACGTCGTGTGAAAAAAAAAAATACCTGGTTGGTAGCGATGCTGAGGGGGACACACACACACACACACACACACACGCTGGCCTGGCGAGGATGCGGACCAACCAGTCTAGCCAAATACGGACTTATTTTAAAGGGACTAACGAGTCGGTCATCAGCAGAGCAAATAACGCCGATGGCCTTGTTCCCGTTGCAGAACCGACGTATCTTCCATAATAAAAAAAGATAGCTTTCTCTACACGATTAATCGGGTGTTTAAAGAGCCATTTAAATATAAATTTAACTCCTTTATCTACGCACGCTGGACACGCTGGGTTGGCCTGGGGGTTCTCAGAAATTAGATAAATCATTTAAGGTAATAAATTGATCATCTACATTTACCTAGAACTACGATCGTTTATCTTAACCCAAAAGGAGACATCAAGAGAGAATTTTAGTTCATACGTATGTCATTAAACAGATGGAAGTAGTTTCATAAATTTCCCGTTAACGGTAAAGTTTGATAAAAATTCCCGTTAGAATTAACGGTAAGGTTTGATAAAATTCCCGTTAACGGTAAAAGAAAAGCACCAACGATAAGTTACGGGCGAACGAGGAGAGAGAGAGAGAGAGAGACCTGTGATGCCGGGCCATACCAGCCCGTTCATCACTAACTCATAATCAAGCGTGAGAGGCGAAACCCGCTGTGTAATGCGGGGATATACGCACTGACTGAAATTAATGGGTGCAGAAGATGGAAGACAGTGCTGGAGGTTGACCTTGGCTCTACACCAGTGTTGGAGGACGACCAAGGTTTCTTCACCAGTGTTGGAGGTCGACAAGGGTTCTTCACCAGTGTTGGGATCGACCAGGGTTCTTCACCAGTGTTTGAGGTCGACCAGGGTTCTTCACCAGTGTTGGGGACCGACCAGGGTTCTTCACCAGTGTTTGTGGTCGACCAGGATTCTTCACCAGTGTTGGAGGTCGACCAGGGCTCTTCACCAGTGTTGGAGGTCGAATAGGGCTCCCTACTTGTGTTGGAGGTCGACCAGGGTTCTTTACCAGTGTTGGGGGTCGACCAGGGCTCTTTACCAGTGTTGGAGGACGACTAGGGTTCTTCACCAGTGTTGGGGTCGACCAGGTTTTTTTTTTACCAGTGTTGGAGGATGACCTTGGCTCTGTACCAGTGTTGGAGGACGACAAGGTTTTCTTCACCAGTGTTGGGGTCGACCAGGGTTCTTCGCCAGTGTTGGGGTCGACCAGGTTTCTTCACCAGTGTTGGAGGACGACCAGGGTTTTTCGCCAGTGTTTGGGATCAACCACGGTTCTTCACAAGTGTTGAGGGTCGAACAGGGCTCTTCACCAGTGTAGGAGGTCGAACAGGGCTGTCTACTAGTGCTGGAGGTCGACCAGGGTTCTTCCCCAGTGCTGGAGGTCGAACAGGGCTCTTCCCCGGTGTTGGAGGTCGAACAGGGCTTTCCACCAGTGTTGGAGGACGACCACGGCTCTTCACCAGTGTTGGAGGTCGAGCAGGGCTCTACACTATTGTTGGAGGTCGACCTTGGATTTACACAATTGCTGAGGTCGACCTTGGCTTTACACTATTGTTGGAGGTCGACCTTGGCTTTACACTATTGTTGGAGGTCGACCAATGGCTTTACCACAGTGTTGAAAGTCGACCTTGGCTCTACAATATTGTTGGAGGTCGACTTTGGCTTTACACTATTGTTGGAGGTCGACCTTGACCTTAAACTTATTGGAGGTCGACCAATGGCTTTACCACAGTGTTGGAGGTCGACCTTGGGTCTTCACAGTTCAGAAGGTTGACTTTAAGTCGAGAACCGACACAGTAGTAGAAAGTCTCATGCAGCGTCTACAGTCGCATATGCTACACGCATGTCTACGTAATGCCAGTTGGATTACATGACCAGATAGTCGTAGTCATTCCACCCTCAGAGAATAATCCACATAATCAATCCGCCCGTAAAATATATTCCAAGCAATTGATCCACTCAGAGATAAATGATCCACGATTAATCCACTCAAAGAACATTATTCCACTTGATTAAAAAAAATATTCCACATTGTTGATTCACTCGGATAGGATGTTCCACGTGATCAATCCATTCAAGGAAAAAATAATCCACATAACTGATCCTTGGGAAAATTTCTCCGAAAAATGTTTCCACTAAAGAGGAGATTATTTCATGTAAATAATCCGCTCAGACATAGAGACTCCACTTAGATTAATCCAGAGAAAAATGTTCTGCTTAATTAATGCACTTAGAGGTAAATATTCCACAGAAATCCTGAGAAACGTATTTTTAAAAAAGAATTAATCACCTTGCAATAAAAACATTCACAGTTAATCTGCTGTAAGAGGAATAATGCACATATTTCCGGACAGTAAACACCCATGTTATCATACCGGCAATGTAATCTCTTTGAGGCGCCAACAGCCAATTACGGCACCATCAAAGGCGGGTGGTGACTTTTGCGTCTGGCAGGCGAGTCTGGCCGGCAGCGAGGCCCGGGCGCGGAGGGGGGAGGTTGGGTGCCGGTAAGCCACCAACCGGCGCCTGATTAGCATTGTAAACGCGCTTCTGTCTCCTCCCTTTATTAGCATGCATAGACTGACTCCTCTCTCTCTCTCATGCCCAACCTGGCGTGAAGTGAGTGCAGCTGCACTAGTGATGCCACTCAAGCTATGTCCTGATGGGCACAGGAGTACAGCTGGATGGACCTTTGATGCCACTCAGATGTCTCCTGGTGGGTACAGGAGTGCAGCTGGATCAGTGATGCCACTCAGATGTCTCCTGATGGGTACAGGAGTGCAGCTGGACCAGTGATACCACTCAGATGTCTCCTGATGAGATAGGCTGAGCTTAACGTGAGATGAAGAGAGCTGGGCAACGCCGTCTCGTGAGATAGACTCCGTTAGCTCTCTGTCTCTGTCTGTCTGTCTGTCTGTCTCTCTCTCAGGGTTCTCCTAACGCACTTCGCGTTTAAATAAGCGACCCCCTTTAAACTCTCAAGTTTTCATACGCATTTCGTGTTTAAATAAGCGACTCTATTAAATTCCTTAGGGTTTTCATAGGCATTTACGCTTAAATGAGCGACTCTGTTAACTCTTTGGGTTTTCATACGCATTTCGCGTTTAAATAAGCGACTTTATTAACTCCCTCAGGGTTTTAATACGCATTTCGCATGTGAATGAATAGAACTCGTCAGTATCCAAACCCTCATTACGGCGTAGTGTAATAAACGCGAAGTCTTCACTTACGACTGTTGTGTCTGCGGGGCCCCGCTGCCATGGATGGCAGGAGAGTGGTAGGGAGGAGCGAGGGAGGTGAGGGGCCGCCGAAGTCCCCACACAGCCTGCAACTAGGAAGTGGGTGGGAGGGAGGGAGGAGCAGGGAACGCCGTCGGCCACAAACCCTCCGCCAAACAATAAATCCTGACGATGGCCCTCCTCTCGTGGCCACCTGGTGCCGCCTTGGGGACATTGGCACTAAGTGCCGTTGGCTCCTTGGGCCAGATGCTGCTGCTGCCGGGCCACTTAGCTAATTGACCGCATTTGAATGTTTGTAGACATCGTCTCCATAAACCTCAATTTCAGGTTAACAGTTTATTTTTTTTTTTATGGATTTAGGTCATTATCCTTCTATAGCCATTGCAGTTTACTGTCGCTACCTACACTGCCGGTGGGGAAGAAGGGCTCATGTCACTACTACCTACACTATTGGCTGTTTTGGGGATGACGTACAAGCACATGCCCGAGCGAGAGATTACATCGTTCGTACGGTACCATTATCATCCCACAGACCATTAAACACGCGTAACTGGAGACCCAAAGGCGCAGAGACATTAGCATGGGACTTTGTGGTGTTTCGAATCCTCGAGTCGAGTAATGAATGAATACCCGGTTGATAATTAGCCTCGCTACAAATCGAGAACGAACTCCCAGGAAGCCCCCCAGCACGCAGGCACCTACCTGGTCAAAAGCTGAAACGAACGAACTGAACCCTCTCTTTCCAGCCTGTCCAAACCCCAGGGTTCGGTACAGCTTCGATCCGGCGTGGGGCCCTACTTTTGTCCCCCTCTGTACATACACACACACAGAGTGATCCGTCCGGAGCCATCCATTCCAATGAATGCATGCGCCAGTGCACACACCTCACCTCGGCCGTACTTGGGTCCCGCACGTCTGATCAGGGGAATGACCAAGAGACGTACGTGATGGCATATGCGACCGTCCACCTGTGTTCAGACTCGCCCTTCGAAACCTCACCAAAGGGACTTTGTCTAGACGAGCGCTTGTTTGGTCTCATATGCACTCATAAGATTTCTAAAAGAAACACAGTGACCACCTCCTGTTACAAACCAACTTACATAACTCGAGCCAAACCTAACCGAGGATAGGTTTGGATCTGTTTGGTAGTGAGACGACTCATAATTGTGAGGGGACAGTGTCTCAGGTTCGAGCCCCCAACCTGAAACAGTCATAACGTGTGGTCCCTGACGTACATCAAGGGAGGCGAAGGGGGTGAGGGGGCAGGGTAGTGAAGATAGTTCGTACACAGTGACTGATCGGAAAGCTGTGTGTGTGTGTGTGTGTCACGGCACCACAGTAGGGGGTTGAGGTAGACTGCATGGGGGAGGAGTTTACCAATAGACGTGTCTTTGTTTAAGGGGCGAAGGGGGGACTGGAGTTTGCAGGAGTGTATTGGTAAAATAGTTAACCAAAAAAAGAAAAAAAAACTGTTGGTCTACAGTAAGGTTATCTGCTGAAAGGTCCCAACATGTCTGTTATATTGAACTTTTATTAACCACACCCGATTCCCTCGAAATATTTATCTTGTCATTTTGTGAATGTTTGCACTGTATTGACGTCAACAGCAACCATGGAATAATTTATTCCTGTTTTCACTCACTCTGTTAGCGAGATAACAATTTTCACCCCTGCTGCTGTAGTGAATATTTTTTTTACCCCAGACCTTTCATTCACTTATTGCGGGGTCAGCTGGTGGTCTGGCAGTTGAACCCGAAGTCTCTGTGATTGATCTTGTACGTTCTCTTTAACAGTATAGAGACCTGCATCAGGTCACCTCATTGTCTTCGATTTCCAAGAGAAAGTGAATTCATTCATCTGAATCTGTCCTCGCACTGTTGATCTCGTAACTCTGGTATTAGTCTGGAATCTCTTCTGTGGGCATTACCAAGCATATCATCGTCGGATTTTTGGTAATCTGGAAACCCAGAACTGCACAGGAGAATTTTAGATGTGGCCTGACCGTCGTATTAAATGGAGTGGTTATTGTCTCTGGCGTCTTGTACGTGAAATTTTGGGCGTATGGATTCCAACTCTCTGTTTTGCTGTTTCTGACACATAGGCATCGTTTTGTTTATTTACAGTCGTTACCATAAAACCCCAACGTGATCTTTCTCTTCAAGAACTTGTGGTGGCTATTCATCAAATATATCACATCCACGAACTTGGTTCTTTATTACTGATGTGCGTAGAGAGAGAAGAGAGGATGGTGTGAAGAGATGGAGGAGGGAAGCGTGAGAGTGGTTGGGTAGTAGGAGGGTTTTGGAGGGAGTGGGATTAGCTTTGTGGAGGCCAGGGTGTATAGGGAGCAATGACGGAGTTGGTATCGTCAGGGGCTGGAGGCTTGGGAAGAGGAGAGGAAGGAAAAAGAGAGAGAGAGAGAGAGAGAATTGCCTCGCTGCTAACGACCGAATCTCCTGCCAATATGTTATCGGCCGCCGTCAACAAGTTTTTCGCCGATGGACTAATGTTAAACGCTCCAGATCCTCTCTGAGGTCGGGAAATGGTCCTCCTCCCTCCTGCCTCCCTCCCGCCTCTCCCTCTTCCACCACCAGCTGCTGCTGCTGCTGCTGCGGGACAGCTCCCGCTGCTCTCATTCACGACATGACCGCCAATACATCCATTATCCCGTTCGATGTTTAGTGAATAGACCGACCCAAACTTTTTTATTGGTGTACCCGGGTAAACCAGAGTTAAAGTTGTGAAGCTGGGACTCAGTTGGCAGTGACTCCTGGAACTCAGCTCACAGTGACTCCTGGAACGCAGCTCACAGTGACTCCTGGAACTCATCTCATAGTGACTCCTGGAACCCAGCTCACAGTGACTCCTGGAACTCAGCTCACAGTGACTCCTGGAACTCATCTCACAGTGACTCCTGGAACGCAGCTCACAGCGACTCCTGGAACTCAGCTCACAGTGACTCCTGGAGCTCAGCTCGCAGTGAATGCTGGAACCCAGCTCATAACTATGAATGCTTGGGCTCAGCTCACAACTATGATTGCTGGTGCTCAGCTCAGAACCGCACCAAGAGCTCATCCATCCAGCAGCCACAATACATTCATCCATAAACCGTTTCCAGAGGTATTACCTCAGGGGTTCCAGGGCGGCGATGCCTCACAAGAGCAATACAGGCGACTCCTGGAGGAGCCCTTGACACTCCTGTGGGTTGAGTCCAATGAGCCTTTTTCCTTCTGTCCAACTTAATGGCCTTTTGTGGCAACAGCCTTTTACCCCGTATTAAGAAGAAACACATCGGGGTGGGGGGGAGACAGATGCCTTATTGCGTCCCAGCCTAAGACGTGATGTGATGATCGTTCTTGTCTGAAATGTCTCTTGGCCATTGCTTCGTACACAAATGGCCTGCGTTACTTTTATTTAAATGCCTTCAGCTGCTCTTGATTTGATGGTTTGCTCCTATCGTCTACATGGCCTCGTGTTTACTTTCATGACTTATATAAATGGTCTGAGATACTTTTTGTTTAAATAGCTTCAGGTACTTTAGATAATTGCCCTCCGTTCCTTTTACCAAATGGGTCTTAATTACTTTTATCGTAAAGGCCTCTTTTTCTTTTACTTAAATTGCTTTATTAATTTCATCTGTGTGGCCCAGTTACTTTCGTTTAAGTGTTCCCATTACTTTTACACTTTTTTTCCTTTACTGAAATCGAGCAGCGTTTAAAGACTTTGTTTTCGTTTATTTAACTGAGTTATTTGTTAGATGATGAAAGCTTGTAACGTAAGGTACTTAATTGCATGAGAACACTGGCAATGTTACAGTAACGTCTAACATTGATAAGTAACGCGTTACTGTTGTACGGACGATAATGTACTACAGTAACGTATGATGTATTACTGCTGTATAATGTATAATGCATTACTCCTGTAGTGATAATGAAGTTCTACACGCCTCACTGATTATCCTATATGCAAATACCAGTAATTAGACACTGAATTTAATGATGCCTGAACAGTCATTAACTGATTATAATTACAGGTTTCGGGTAGTTTCAGCCAAGGGGGAGGAGGGGTGGCAAACGTACCGAAAATTTACTCACTTACCCTGAATCATTACCCACCGTCTTACTCACCCACAGCCATTATACCCATCCACCAGACAACACCCGACGTCTTACCCAACCAAACTCACCCATACACCAACACGCTCACCATCATACTCAACCACACACCTGTTGGTACACCCCACCACCTTACTCAACCACACCTCTCGCCAACACCACCCCTCTAACAAGGAAAGGAACTACACCACGCCTACTGTATCACAACCTCTTGTTGATCAAAAATAATGAAGATCCAATTAGACCAACTCTGACTCCATCTGCACTTCGTCTCCTCGTCAGACTTTGCGCATTGAGATCAGAAGAAAAAAAGCATCTGCAAGAACATGTGTGTCTCAGTGTCTTTCCCTTGTGGTTCGCAGAGCACCAGCTTCGACGGTTGTGTTGGCACATCTAACGAGCGAGAGGGGTTGGTGCTTGGGGGGGGGGATTGCCTCCTCCTCCTCCTCCTCCTCCTCCTCCGTGTCAACCCGCTGACTCAATTACAAGACAAACTTTTAAGAGTTGAATGCAGTGAGTGGGTGAAGGGGTGAGTGGCGGAGGCGGCGGTGGTGGTGGTGCTTGTGGCCTCCTCTCTTAGCCACAACCCTAACGTGACCACCGCCTCCTCCACAGTGGTGGTGGTGCTGGTTCTGCGGCTGGTTGCATCTCAGCGACATTTACTACAGCTGGGTTGAATTACACCTCGTTATGATCGGTGGCACGGTCTCCCGAAACAGATAAGCTTTAGTTTTACAGTCTACATCACGGACGAGGCCAGTAAACTCAACAGGAACTTTACGAGAGGACGGTAAACTGGAGTTGAGTAAAATCAGGTGAAGGAAGCACGAAGAGTCTTCAGGAAATCTAATCGCATGAAGAGGCGGAGTAAAATGAAATCGTGGCCATGCCGACCATAGAGTATGTTAGCCCGGCACCAGGTGAGTGGGTGAGTCGGTCTGCCCGTTGGCTAGGGGGAACTCCCTGGACCTTCCGGGTTCTCTTCTCCCCAGGCGGTGTTACCACAGGGTTCGACCCCACGAAGTAGGGCCGCCGTGCCTTGCCACCGTCGCTACGAGCGCCACCAACCGCAGGTCGTCGCGTTGCCTTCGTCTGCGACCTGCTTGCCACAAGCCTGCTTTAAATGAGGCGTCAGAGGTCTGCGTTTCGCAGTACGTGGCCAACAGCGACTCCGACGCTCCTGAAGACTTCCCTGATCCCTCTTGTGGGTCCTCGTGATTGCTGAGGCGGAGGAGGGCTTGAGGTTTACGTCGAGAGGCAGTGCTTCCCGCCCGGGAGGGATTTGTGCACACAACCCCAGCAGGAAGGTCGGCCAGGCACTGAACCTCTCCCCCAACGGCCCTGTGAACCCCTCCCTCCACTACAGGCGCCCACAACACACACTAGGTCTCCAGAGGATGACCTCATTTGCATTCTTTGAGCCCCCGCTGATGCAAGAGACAAGAGCAGTACAAATTACACATACAAAGAAACGTCAGGAAAACATAATGTTGAAGGCTACGTTTCTCATGTTAAAGATGAAGAGGATCGTGTTCACAGAGACTCGAGGATATCCTTCAAGGGAAACAGACTGATTTGTCGAAGGTCTAAAGAGAACGCATGTTAAGCATACGCCGTGCACAGGTCTCTTGGTCCTTGAGTCAGTGAGAATTCAATAAAAGAATTAGAAAAATATTCCCATGTCCTCCTCCCCCCGTGTGTTGCAGATGTACACGCCAGCGGCCTCTTCAATATTCACAACGAAGTAATCGGTGCTTGAACGCCCTCATCTGCACTCCCGACTTGTGATGAGTACACGGCATTGCCGCCAGGAGTCCCCCAACCCCACCCAACCCCAAGGCTATAGCCGTAATGCCAGTCTCCAATTATTGCCTCCGCCTGGCAAATTATACGCGGTAATTATACCAGAAACTGCTGACCAAAGCAAGTGATCATGGCCGCCTGCCTCCGACACCCACTGATACCCCGGTTGGCTACACACACAGCCTCCTCATCCCACAGCACCCCCGATGGCTAGCCATTGCGGCAACAACCAGCCTCCCCAGGTAACATATCTGCCACTGGAGCAAGAACCAGTCTCGCTCAGGTAACATACCTGCCACTGGAACAATAACCAGCCTCCCTCAGGTAACATACCTGCCACTGGAGCAAAAACCAGCCTCCCCAGGTAACATATCTGCCACTGGAGCAAAAACTAGCCTCCCTCAGATAACATACCTGCCACTGAAGGAACAACCAGCCTCCCTCAGGTAACATACCTGCCACTGGAGCAAAAACCAGCCTCCCCACGTAACATATCTGCCACTGGAGCAAAAACTAGCCTCCCCACGTAACATACCTGCCACTGGAGCAAAATCCAGCCTCCCCAGGTAACATACCTGCCACTGAAGCAACAACCAGCCTCCCTCAGGTAATAAACCTGCCACTGGAGCAACAACCAGTCTCCCCAGGTAACATACCTGCCACTGAAGCAACAACCAGCCTCCCTCAGGTAACAAACCTTCCACTGGAGCAAAAACCAGGCTCCCTCAGGTAACATATCTGCCTCTGCAGCAACAACCAGCCTCCCCCAAGTCACACACCTGCCAGTATTTCACCACGGCAGCTGAAGAGGGACACAACTGTTTACATTTCAATAACAAGAACAAATAAAACGTAAAACGCGAAACCACTCGAAAATGTAACGAAAGTTGGTGAGGAAATATTTTACTATTTCAATCTTTTTTGTGCATAAAGTTTATTATTTTCAGTAATATATCATTGTACCACTGAGAATCAGAATCCTTCACTATTCACCCCTTATGTCGCCTCTCTTGAGACCATCTATCCCTTTTGTGTCCGCCGCGATGAGTTGCTTCTTCCTCTCTGTTCTACAGTTATCGTTTCGGCCGCAGCTCCCGCGAGCTGTGTCCATGTCTTCCAGCCCTTGAGACCCGCTTAAAAGGGCGTAGGTCTGGCATTATCTTCATATAGTTTCTATGTGGACACCAGGTACACGAAGATTGGTCGTTATGATTCCTGCTTTCCTGATACGGCTAGGCTCTGGAATTCTCTATTTTCGTGTTAACGTTTTCGTGTGTATATATATATATATATATATATATATATATATATATATATATATATATATGTGATTTGTTTTTCCACGCAGTACTAATGCAATCAGCCTCCTGCCGCAGCTCTGACAAAGTC
>JAYMFT010081201.1:0-14281 GCA_038088735.1 Panulirus argus | reverse complement strand
GGATGAGCACTCCCTGCCTGGCTCCTTCTTCTGTTTCCCTTTTTAGAAATTGAAAATACAAGAAGGGGAGGGTTTCCTGCCTGAGCCAGGTACCCATTTTATCGACCAAGCCCTGGGGTGGATGAACAGCTGAGTTGACTGTGGACAGACTGCCGGTCTGGTAGCAGTAAATCCAGACAGCACATAATTCTATAGAACAAGGCTCCCTAACAGCCTGGAAGTGAGTAGGATGATGATGATGTCTATGCAATGGTGGTCACTAATAAGCTGAGAATAGGCCTAAAATGAGAGAGCTGTTGCAATCACAACTGAGTAGTTTGCAAAATATGAGTGAAGGGAAGTGCTTCCTTACAAGTAATAATGAGAGTTAGGAGGTCTTAACCCTTTTATTCCTAAAGAATACATCTCATGCTTGCAGGCCAGGCTGCAGAAAAACTATCAATGAAATATACTTTGAAACAGTTTTCAGTCATGCTGTATATAACCTGTGGTATAAATAAAATGTAAATGGTGAAAAAGCTTATTCAAAATAGATACTTTCTACTCAAGAATTATTTGTCTTTATCAACTTCAATGTCATTTAGCTGCAAATATTTGTCAAATCTGAGGGTAACATTTTATACTTGGCATATAAGTGGAACCCTGGTTTTGGAGGACATATTTTTAAGCTTCAACAGTCAACTTATTTGCTACAATTTACAGTAATTAACATTCATACACAAACCTGACTGACAGAAACTGTGTAAGTGACGGACAGAATGGTTTTGAAAAAAAACATGATGTATGATGAATCTCTTGGATTTCAGCGTATGCAACAATTAAAGAGAAATGAGATGGATGTGTGGATTGTCTCCCGCAAGACTGCTGAAGAGGTTAGATCTCCATACATGCACTGGGTAAGTGCTACGTACATGGACTGACAGCTTTCTAACTAGGAGACAGCAGAGAACACAGATCAGAGGAATTTTTTTGAACTGGGAACGGTAAGAAGTGGCAGTCTTTGGGATCAGAGCTGGAGCCTCTACTGTTTCTAATTCTAATATACTACTTACCAGATGCTATTGAATCATATAAGAATATCCTTCTGATGATGTATAACCAATGAATGAAATGCACAACAATACGGAGTGCAATATGTTGAAAAGAGGCCTAAGTGAAATGCGGGAGTGGTAAGACAAATGGCTAAAGGTATTCAGATATAAAAATTGCAGAGCAATGAGGATGGGAAAGGGTGAAAAAATCCAGAATGTGAACTGTATATTAACTGATAAAAGGTATATGATTAAATTTGTGAAAGGGACCTTAAGAGTTGAAATTAAGGTTAAATGATCTCTGGAAATTCACATGTAGAGGACTGTAAGAGAAACAAACTATACTCTTGTCATTTTCAAACCTATCTACAGGTATTTGGACAGTGAAATGTTCAGAGTGATGTATATCATGCATACTCAACCATCCACTTTACTGTCCTGTTTCCATATATACAGAAATACAGGTTCTTATTGCTGTCCAGCAGCAGACAAACTTATTGCAGACTATCAGGTCATCTGTTGCCTGACCTTACCATGTACCCAGCCCAAGCTGAATTATCCCTCACCAGTTTAGTTTTTTTTTTACATAAGGAAGCACAGAGAACTGCTGACAAAGGTCTACTGAAATGCATAGAAGGTGTTACAACAGAGTGAAAGAGGAGGGAGTCTGTCAATTTGCCAATATTGGAAGAAAGAGGGATGGGCGGAGGGACAAGATTACTTTTATTAAAATCTTACAGCCAAAATTTATCTTAAAATAGACCAGTTCCTTAAAATCAGAAATATCTCTAGAACCAACCAATACAACAGGGAGCAAAGTTCAGAAAGATCTCTAGAACCAACCATTACAACAGGAAACAAAGTGTCATGCAAGATATGAGGAAACATTTCTTCAGATGTGGAACATGCTAGGTAAAGACAGAGTGAATGAGGTTTGCATAGAAAATCTGAAGTCTCTATTACTTAAAAATTATGTTGAAAGATGAACCCATGAATGTAAAACTCTCCACCAATATGCACAAATTGGTAATTACACAAAATCATATTTACAAATACACAATAAAATATAACAATAATAATCACATTTACAATGTAAATGCAAGAAACACTACCTTAAGAAATGTTATGAACTCAGTATTATTGCCACCTTCCTTTGAAGCTGGCATATCCACATTATCAAACAGCTGCCTCATACAAAAATACTGTGGGCTAAGTTTTTCCAAGTATTTGTGGTTCAAATAAAGAACCTGTGCCAATGAGTTTAAGCTTGAGGAAAGGGAAGAAGAAAGCCTGGAGCACTGTGGAGATTCACCGTTTTCAGAAAATGAGTTGAAACTTGATCCTTGGGCCCTGTGGAGTGGGAGAAGGAAAATATTTTTATTAAAAACTAATAACAGTCTTTTCATACCTAACTACCACTCCCAAATTAGTGATGTACTATCAACAACAGATACAATGGTTTACCTATCTATATTTCTGATGCCTGTTCCCTTATGGAACTCCCTCAAGGAGGCGGACACAGGAAAGTCTCTATAACTGGTGAACTCCAATGCAGTACCTTACCCTTAACAGGCCACTGGTAGAGGGAAACTTTAGTGTTTTCAGAGGCTCCTACCTAATGTTCTTGCAGACTACTTCACCTTAATATATCTACCTATTTTTTCCTGCTAAATGTTCCAACCTACTACTTCTACCTAATGCTCCAACTACCTATAACAAATCTATCTATCAATCTCTTAATCTATCTATATCTCAGATGCCTCTTCCCTTCTGGAATTCTCTCAAGAGGGTGGCAACATAATAGAGTCTCCATAACTAGTAAACTCCAGTGCTGCTTTTAAGTCTTTAATGCCTCACCCTTAACAGGCCACTAGCAAAGGGCAAGTCTAGCACAGTGTTTCTAGCACAGTGTTTGCAGAGGCTCCTAACTAATTTTCCTAATGGCTACATCTACCTAATGCTCCTGCTTAATGTTCCTACCAACTACTTCAAACTAATGTCTCTACCTAATGTTCCTACCTATTACTTCTATCTATTGCTCCTACCATTTCACCAAAAGTCAGGGCTAGCACATAACGTTCACCAAGAAAATCTAGAGTTACGAAGAATGAGCTGTGTGAGTTAAGTGTTGTTAAGCGTTATTTGTAGTCAGGATGCCAGTAGTCCATGGGTGGATGAGGCAAATAGAAAGGCACCTACCTGGGTCAGAGGAGTGCAACTTGACAACCAAAGGAGTGCTAACTCACTACACAGTTGTCACTAACCTTCCTGATACCCAGGCAGGTAGTACTGGTAATATACCTGCTTGGTTGTTGGCTAACTACGAACTACTACCTAACTATATTACCTATACCTAAAGTTTCTACCTAATAGTCTTGTCCTATGTTCCTTTCTACTACTTCTATCTATTGCTCTTACCATTTTGCCAAAAGGCAGGGTTAGCACACAACACTCATCACAGGATAATCTAAAGTTATGATGAATGAGTTGTGTGAGCTGTGTTAAGTTTTTCTGTGTGTCAAGGAAAGATTGTATACTTGTGGAAAGAATGCCAGCAGTACACGTGTAGGTGAGGAAGAAAGAAAAGACAGTTACCTGGGTCAGAGGAGTGCAACTTGACAACCAGCAAAGTGCTAGATCACTAAGCAGCCATCACTAACCCTTCCAGTACCCTGGAAGGCAGTACTGGTTATATACTTCCTGCTCAGCAGCTGCCTACCTAATACTTCCATGGCTTCACTTACACAAATCTAATCTCTAGCTATCATGTATTTACACAAATCTAATCTCTAGCTATCATGTATAATGTAAGAAAACCAGAGCCTAAAATGCACAGCTAAGCCATATAAACCATGCCATGGTTTATTATCACTTCTTCATCAGCTCTGCTTTTGCCCACTGACTGCATGTTGCTCTTCATATGCCACAACAATCCAATTCATGGGCATTAAAAGTATTTGCTAGCAAGCAGTTATGCCTTGAGTGAAAAGCCACCTTCAACAAGACTGTATCATCATCTATAGATGAAATGAAGTCCAGTCCCATTGAGGAACTTCTCTTTCCAAAGATGTCTGTCACTTCCCTGCTAGTGACTGTAACATACCCTTAGATATGCAGGACCCCAATAAAGAGGTCCTACAGTTATCCGTTACAATAACACTCATTCCTTATTTCTTCATGACCATGGCATCATCTGTAAATAAGTTCAGTCTAATCTGTCAGTTAAGTCATTAACAAACACCAAGAACAGCAGTGGGCCTAAAACCAAGCCCTGCAGACTGAAACATAAGCTCAACTTTAACTATGTCCTTCATTCCCTTCTAAAGAGGTAATCCATCTAAGGCAGAAGTTCTCCCCTTATTACTGTGGCTCTATATTGAGTAATTACCTACATGTACTGTACAGGGAGGAAGATTTACACCCTAAGAACTTGTGTCTCTTTGACTCTCCATCACCATAAGAATCCAAATTCCCTTTCTACTTCTTTATAAATGAAATTTCCCACCATCAGTACTTTACCATTTCTGAGAAGTGCTTATTTTACTGGTTCATGTACCATTCTGATTTCTCTTTCATTGTTGTCACTGTACATCTGCTCTGAATCATTAAAGCTCTTTGGAGGATTATATAATATCAAAATCACTATGCACTTCTTTCCTACCAATACTCTTCCCATTATTTCCTGGCTGAAGAGGCCATCTTTGACTAATTCCTGAAGCTTGAGGCAATCTTTTATAATGAGGGCTAATCCTCCTCCTCCTTTGTTCTCTTTTACCCTTCTTGCTATCATATCTCTTCAATCAGCATTCTTTCCACAACTCCATCAATATCAGGTGCATTTTCTATAATACAGTCCTTGAAATCCAGCTCTTCAGCTTTTACTACAAACCCATCTGCATTAGAGTCCATTACTTTCAATATGATGTTACCATCACCTAACATGCCTGAACTCTCCACAGCGTTGGAGGAGAGGCTCTGTCTTCTTGTCTAACTTGGTGTCTTCTATTTTGTGTTTTTTGCCTTTTGACTGTATTCTTTGTTTTTTCCATCTATTTCCTTTGTCTGTCATAACTGAAGAATAGCCCATAAAATTTTACCTTGTCTTTAAGTTTCTTAACTTGGCGAACTAACTCCAGGCTAAATGACCCCAAAAGAAATATAACCATGACTGGTCATCCCCTTACCTCTTGATTATTACCAACCATTCTTCTCTCTTCTTTTATCACAGAAATTGGCTCTGGAAATGCTCTAGCCTCCAGTAATCCTTTAATTAAATAAGTATTAATTTTTTTTTTCTTTTCTTTCTCCTATATTTGGTGTATGACCTTCATCCAAGCCAAAAATAATCAGTGATTTACATTCGTTTATGTCTATCAGCCTCCTGGTTTACCAATCTTTCTAATCTTTGGTGTCACCAACTTTACGACCAAGTCCTACAGTGATGACTCATCAACTTTTGTGTCTCTTACTTTCTCCTTCATATCCCTTTTTGCTAATAAGCATTCATCCTATATACTCTGCACTTTCCTAAACTTTTCATCTACCAGACCACAAATTTTCCTATTTGTTCTGTCTCTAACAGTGCATATTATTCTTTCTTCTACTTCACACAATTTTCCTGTATGCCTCTGTTTCAGTGTCCTTAGATCTTGGTCCCTCTGCAACAGTCTAAAGCTCTAAGTCTGTTAATCAGGTCTCATGCTTCCCCTGCCTACCCAATATTTTCAACAGCTTCTGTACTCAGTGTTTTGGGCAAATCCTCATGTTTAATAGCCTTTAAGGGCATCTAGAATATGCCATTCTGACCCTGTCTGTCTGTCTGTCTGTCTGTTTGTGTTTGTCTGTCTGTCTGTGTAAGTACCTACTTGTACTGTATGGGGAAGGAATTTAACAGTCATGGGGCCCCATCTCTTGAACCTTCCCAACTATCCTACAATTTTTTAAACTTCTGTATGCATTTACTATTTCCTCATTCATTTTGTTCCATGTATCATCAACTCTTGTACTGTGCTCAAAGATTCAGTCTACTTGTTCCGGTGGAACGCTGTAATATCCTGCCTCAACACAAACACAACGCCCTCCCATCTAAATCACCACACCGTCCTCCACCATCACCACTCCTTTACTCACCACTAACACACCCTTCCTCAACACACCCCCACCATCATGCCATCCCTCATTGGCTACCAAATCCTACCTCACCACCACCAATCCCTTCCTTCCTGGATACCACACCCTCCCTCACCACCACCACTCCCTCCCTATTTGGCCCCACATCTTAAATGGCTGGAGGCACTGTTTAGTGATATAACCATTCACCCTTGCTATTTTTCCTCTCCTCTTCATACCTCCCATATTGCCAGCACAACCTTCCCACTTGACAATAAATATCTTCTCCAAAATAAATCATTCCAGCAGTCACAAATTTCCCTTCTGTCAGGAAAATGGATGAATTATTGGCACTGTGTATGGGGTTAGTTATCCTGCATCTGGCAACTTCCTTTGTGTGTCTATAAACAGACAAACAAAAGACAGGACTGCCTTTTTATAGTAGAGAAAATTACTTTTTTACACCTTTTATTAGTAAGTTTCTTGATTAATTTCAAGTCCTCTTCTTTCTCTATCCTTACATCTTTCAAAGAACTGTTCACTGTCTATATCATCAATCTAGTTTAAAAACTTCAAGGTTGTGATCAGGTTACCTGTCACTTCTTTTTTCCATGGCCTCTAACCTTTCCCTGTAACTCAGCTTTCTCAATTCTAGTACTATCTTTGTTGCCCTCCAACTGACCTAAATTAATTCTTTGTACTTCTTTAAGAGCAGAGTCCAAACTTAAGAAACATATTTTAGTTCTGGCCGTACATACGATGCGAAAAGTTTGCAGAATATCTTATTAGCAATGAACTTGAAAACAATTCTAATGTTTGCCATTAAACAGTTGATTTCCTTAACTATTCTCATAAAGTGGGGGTCCAGTGACCTGTTAGAGATGATATCAGCTCCAAAGTCTCTCTCTCTCTCTCTCTCTCAGTGACCTATCCTTCTTACTTTACATTTAGTCCGGTTGAATATCATTAACCATATATCAAACAAACATGTGGGTTTGCCTAGGTCCTCTTGTAAGTTGATGCAATACTTCTTGCTTTTCACCTCTCTCATGACCTTTATATCATCTCAAAACAAACTCAGGTATAAGTCCATTCCTTCTAGCACAGATCAAGAAAAGTGCAGCACTCTGCTGTTGACCTCAACCCACTTAGAGAAAGTTCTTCTGGCATGCATTATGTTCCTTTTCATTAAGATAATCTTCTATCCATTGAATGCGTCTCCTCCTTATTCATGGCCGGTTATCTAGCATCTTAATCAGCCTACCATATGATTGGGTATCAAATTCTTTTTGGCAGTCCAAGTTCAAACAATCTACCCAGACTTCTCTTTTGTTCAATACCAAGCTTACTCTCTAGCACAAATCTATGGGATTCATTATGCAAGACCTTTTCTCTGAGACCTTGATGTCTCTCATTCACATAATTTCTCCCTTGCAGGGACTTATTCATTTGCTTTCTCATTATATTTCCTAGTACCTTACAGACCACACATGTTAGGGAGACTGGTCTGGTGTTCAGCGCCCCTTCCCAATCTCCTTTCTTAAAGATAGGCATACCATTTTCCCTTTTTCCATTTACATGGCTTTGCCTTGCTCCAGTATTTCAAGAAGTATATCAAGTGAATCTGCACACATCTTCAGAAAATGGTGAAATTTCATCAGGACCATGAGTCTTGTATTGACCAAGACTATTTAGTATCCTGTTAATGTCTTTTCTAGATATGTCAGTGCTCTCTGTAACCTTCCCCCATTTCATCCCACTGGTTTTGGGGCTATAGTGTCTTCCACCGTAAAATCGTATTTGAACTTGTAATTCAGCTCTTCGCATATCCTTACATAATTCTTTACAACTTTTCCCTCTAATTCCCTTAGTCTGCTTAGCTGTTCTTTAAATAACAGACTGACGGTTTACTCCTGTTGAATTCATGGAAAAGTTTTGGATTTTCTCCTTCCTTATCCACAATATTCTTTACAAAATTTCTTTGTTCTTTCTTTCTTATTCTGCAAAGCTATGCTTGTTCCTTGCTTTTTCGTACTTCAAAAATGATGGCTGGCATGAACACTGCCTACATGTTTGCCACAGCACATCTTAAAGCTCCTTTGCTTCTTAACATCTTTTACTTAACCATTCATCCCTCTTTCTTAAGATTCCCTCTTTAATAGTGGCTAGGGGGTACCCATGTTCCAACCCCTTCACTTTAGATTTCATAGAACCTTTCTCCACAATGCCCTGGTTTCTGGTTACAGAATTCCATTTCCCAACTTACGTTACCACAGAATTTGTTAAGTTCTATGTAGTTTCCAGTATTACACCTCTATAATTCTTGCCTCACCTCTGCTTTATTTACATCCTCATTTACCACAAAATCAGTGTTAAGCATTATGAAACCACTTTCCAAATGGTTTATCACATGTGTAAAAATAAGACTGAGTAATGATAAAGTGTCAGTCCTTCCCATCCTAGAATGATCGCTGAAATACTCGTATAGGAATTTTCTTGTATACACCCTAAGAACTATCTAACTATATCTCTGATGCCTGTTCCAAATGGAACTCCTTCAAAGGGGTGGCCACAGCAACAGAGTCTCCATGACAAAAGAACTCCAGTGCTGCTTCTTAGCCTTTAGTGCCTCACCCTTAACAGGCTACTGGCAAAGGGCAAATCCAGTGCAGTGTTTGCAGAGGCTCCAACCTAATGTTCCTCATGACTACTTCTATATAATGCTCCTAACTACTACTTCTTCTAATGCTTCAGCCTAAATGCTCCTACCTACTACTTCTATCTACTGCTCCTACCGTTTCGCCAAAAGGCAGGACTAACGCATAGTGCTCACAGCAGGAAAATCTAGGGTTACAGAGAATGAGCTACATGAGTTGTGTTGTCGAGTGTTTCATATGAAAAGGAGAGATTGCGTCTGTGGACAAAGTGCCAGTAATCCAAATGTTAGTATGGCAAAAAGAAAAACAGCTACCTAGGTCAGAGGAGTGCAACTTGACAACCACTAAAGCGCTGGCTCACTAAGCAGATGTCACTAACCCCTCCAATAACCAGGTGGGATGTACTGGTAATATATCTCCCTGGTCATTGGCTGCCTACCAACTACTACCTATGCTAAGAACTTGTCTCAATAACTCTCAGCCATCATGAGAATCTAAACTCCCTACTCTATCTCTTTTAACTGGAACCATCATTATTAGCACATCATCTCTGGGAAGTGCATGTTTTAATGCTTTGTGAACCATTCTAATTCTCCTTCATTATCATCAGTGTATATTTCTTCCGGACTGTTAACATACTTTGGAAGATTATGTAACATCAACACCAATATGCACTAACTTCAAACAGTTACTCTTCCCCTCTGAACAGTCTGATGGGCTGTCTTCCACTATTCCCAAAATTTTAGGCTTTTTATTCGGGGGCCAATCCTTCTCATCCTCTCCCTTTGTCTTCTTTTTCCTTCCATGCTATCTTGCACCCTTCTGTACAGACAGAAGAGGTGAGATCTTGTCTGAGCTGTAAGCCTTGTTTCCACAACTCCAAAAAAATCAGGAGCATTTTCGCTCATGAGATTTTAAATTGCATCTTGCCATTTACAAATACCCATCTACAATTTTATACATTATTTTCAGTCTGACTTTACCATCATCTAATAATCCTGATCTTTCTGAGGTACTAGGTGGGTGGGGCAGTCTGTGAGTTGGTTGGTTAGATTTTTGTCTGTCTCTCTGTTTGTTTTTCCCTAATGTCATTACCTACTTGCACAGTATGGGGAGGGAGTTTTATACTCACGAGGTCCCATCTCTTGAACATTCTCTACTATCTTACTATTTGCAACAACACTGTCCTCATTCATTCTATTCCATTCATCCACCACTCTTACACTAAAAAAGTACTTCTTTACATCTTTTTTAACAAGTTTTTTGCTTACTTTCATGTTATGTCCTCTAATTGCTCTATCTCAACATATCTTGAAGAACTGTTCACTGTCCACAAATTTGATCTGTTTTAAAAACTTAAAGGTTGTGATCAAGTCATCCCTAACCCTATTCTCTTCCAAGGTGGGCAAATTCAAAGTGTTTAGTCTTTCCCTGAAACTTAGCAGTCAGTCAGAATTTCTGTCTTTGTCCACCTGTCTGTGTGTCTGACAGGATATGTTTAATGAAGTAAAAAAAAAATCTCTTAAGCATTCCTCGTAGTCCATGAACACCTCAATTTCATGTGACTACTAAAATTAACAAAAGATATTTCACTCATCAGCATTATCCAAAGCCTTATACCTGTTCACAGCAACACTTTTTACCATCAAGCAAAAACACATCCCTTCATCCCTCCCGAAAACATCCATTCCACTATCTGCTCCCCTCATATGACTGACACACCTGCATTAGGCTACCTTTCCCCTACCTCACACATTTGCAGCAATCATAATGTACTACATAATTTAAATAATATTTTCTCAATGTTTTGTGCAGCACTTTCTTAAAAAAAAATAAACCCATACATGTGTTTAAAAATCTGCATGAATAGGTTGTTTTCTCATGTTTACAATAAAATAAAAGTATGAATAATCTATCAAACAAAAAACTCACTCAACCAGTTACAGTCCAGTCCCAACTAAACTGGATACCTGTCACTTCAATGTAACCACTTCTGCAGTATAAGGAGAGACTTCTGAACTTGTGGAGCCTCACCTCTTTAATTTTCTTTGTCATTATACAACTTTTTAATTTTTTGTAAGCCGTTTGCATTCACAGTATCATCACTTAGCATACTGCATTCACCATTATCTCAAATATCGTATTAAAGCAGTAGTCCTTTACATCTTAGTAAAGAAGTTTCTTAATCTGAACTCCTTTTGCTTCTTCACCGCAGCTTTCAAAAAACTATTCAATCTTGATATTCTCAGTCTGATACAAAAACTTAAAGGCAATAATCAAGTCTCTCCTTGTTGTCATGTCTTTCATGATGGGTTAATTCATAGCTCTTCAACTTTTCCTGTACCTCATCTACAACTAATTCAAAGAACAATGAAATTTGTGTAAACAAAAACATGCCATATAAGTCAATACTCACAATACAAATCCCTTAGTGATGAGATCCACTTCCAGCAATAATCGTACAGATTTTGAGGCAATCTGGCTGATTTCTCTAAGCAGTAACACAAATATCTTCACATGATGGATAAAAATGATGTAACGAACAAAAGCTGCACTGAAAAGGAAGATCAAAAGTTTCACTGGAAATACCTGTACGTACATAAAGAAATTTCTACCAATTGTTTACGTACTCATTTATATGTCTCACATTCACAACTGGAATGACCACACAGAATCTAATGAAAGGAGCATGATCAGGGCATATTATAGTACATTCCTGTATACATGCAATTTAGGATGACAGAAGTTCAGTTTACCTTTACATGAAAAGAAGATTTGGAAAATGACCACTTATGTTTTCAGTTCTAAATATGGTCCATTGTGATTACAAAAAAACCTGCTAAAGAAAGCTCTATCTTTCTTTTGATTTTTTCTTACCAGAGAGTGTGGACAGTTATGAGGGGGAGGGAAATTGTTGAATAAAATGTATAAAAATGGTTTATTTGGTAAAAAAAATATAAATATAACATAAGAATATATATCATGAATGAGTTTGTCATGTAGTGTTTGTACAGAATGAATTTCCTTTCTGTCAGTTAATAAATAATTTCCTTTTCAGTTTCTCACTATGTACGTCCACAATGCAAAGTGTAATTACTATCTGTGATAAATATTTTTGTTTTACAAGAGAGTTTTACACTCAAGTTGCTCAACCTTCTTAACTCAGTATATGTCTACCTTGTCTTTACTCTTAAGTATGTATGTACACTGTTTTGACACTGTGGAGGAGATCCAGCACAAATCGCAGAAGGTGCTTGACACGCTTCAAGAACAAAACTTCCAGAAAGCCTTTCAGCAGCGGCAACAGTGATGGGAGTACTGTATGGCTGCTAAAGGGGACTATTTTGAAGGGGATGGTGCCCAACCTTGAATCAAGCAAGTACTTTCTTGTACATAGGCCTAGTCTTTGAACTTTTTGATAGGCTCCTGCACTAAACAGACTTATTTCTCTATAATTGCTACATACATCCTTAGCATCTTTTCTTTGAGTAAAGGAACAATAACAGCTTTCACCCAGTTCTCAGACACAACCTTATAATGCAGGTATTTTCGATCAACAGTCCTTTTTCAGCACATTCCAGTGATTGCCCACCTTTTTTTTTTTCAATTCAGAGGGTACCCCATGCTCCTCAGTTGTACCCAAAACTTCCACATCACTCACTTTTGTATCCAAATCACCCATTACTAATTCTTGATCCCTTGTGCTAAAACTGCCGATGCAGTCACTTAACAGCTCTTCCTCACTCCTCTCATTACCAAATGCACTAGCAATAACAATTATTTACCAATCATAATCCACTTCCAGATTCACCCATATCAGTCTGGAACTCATTTTCTTACACTTTCTCACACATGCCCACAAATCCTCCCTCAGCTGGAGTGCCACCATCTTTGTTTTCGTCCTAACACTGACCCTTAAATTTACCCCTGGGACATTTCAAAGCCATTCTTCTCCCTTCCCCTTGAGCTTAGTTTCACTCAAAGCCACAACATCTAGATTTTCTTCCCAAACATATTACCTAATTCTTCCTTATTCTCATCACACACATATTCAGACAAGCCAGCCTGAGCATTTACAGTGGATGAGCTATCCTCATTTGACTCATTCTTCTGTTCCCACTTTTAGAAATTGAAAAACTATGAAGGGAGGGTTTATTGTTTATCTAGTTCCCTTTTCCAGCAACAAAAACAACAATCAAGTTGATAACATTATAAAGAATAGTAACAATAATAATAATAATAATAATAATAATAATAATAATAATAATAATAATAATAAACCATGGAAAGGTCTGTGGGGCCTGGATGTGGATAGGGAGCTGAGGTTTCAGTGCATTACACACGACAGCTAGAGACTGAGTGTGAGCGAATGTGGCCTTTTCGTCTGTTTCCTGGCGCTACCTCACTGATGCAAGGGGCGGCGATGCTATATCCTGTGGGGCGGGGTGGCATCAGGAATGGATGGAGGCGAGCAAGTATGAATATGTATGTGTGTATATGCATGTGTATGTATATGTATGTATATATGTATACGTTGGTATGTATAAGTATTGTGCTTGTATGTATATATGTGTGTATGTGAGTGAATGGCTCTTTCTTCATCTGTTTCCTGGCACTACCTCACTAACACAGAAAACAGTGATCAAGTAAAATAAATAATAATATTAAAATAATAATAATAATAATAATAATAATAATAATAATAATAGTAATAATAATAATAATAAAATAACAATAATAATAATAATACTAATAATAATAATAATAATATATTTATATTATCTATTATTATACTTGATCGCTGTTTCCCGCGTTAACAAGGTAGCGCCAGGAAACAGACGAAGAAAGGTCGATTCACTCACATACATATATGCATAATACATACATATACATACCAATATATACATATATCCATACATATACATACACATGCATATACACATATACACATGTATATATTCATACTTGCTCGCCTCCACCCATTCCTGATGCCTCCCCGCCCAACAGGAAATAAATAGCATTGCCACCCTCAGCATCACCGAGGTAGCGCCAGGAGACAGACGAAAAGGCCACATTCGCTCACAATCAGTCTCTAGCTGTCATGTGTAATGCATCAAAACCACAGCTCCCTATCCACATCCAGAACCCACACACCTTTCCATGGTTTTCCCCAGACGTTTCACATGCCCTAGTTCAGTCCACTGACGGCACGTTGACCCTGGTATACCACATCGTTTCATTTCAATCAATTCCATGCACGTCTTTCATCCTCCTGAATGTTCAAGTCCTGACCGCTCAAAATCCCTTTCACTCCACCCTTCCACCTCCAATTTGGTCTCCTGCTTCTCCTTGTTCCCTCCACCTCTGGAACATATATCCTCTTTGTCAACCTTTCCTCACTCATTCATTCCACATGTCCAAACCATTTCAACACACCCTCTTCTGCTCTCTCAACCACACTCTTTTTATTACCACACATCTCTC
>JAYMFT010081190.1:0-14281 GCA_038088735.1 Panulirus argus | reverse complement strand
TTTTTTTTTTTTTATATATATATATATATATATATATATATATATATATATATATATATAAATTTTTTTTTTATTATCAGAGGGAAACGTTTTCCAAACATCAGTCGGGTGGGTGATCCCTGCGAGGCAACAGGCGGACTTCCTGCCAGGGTAACACAATACGTGGGGACAACACGGTCAGCCAGGCGCACTTAACTTGCTGACGTCAAGACTCCCTTCTTGACCAACGCCTGGGGCCCTCGATGCCAGACCTCCAACATATATCATACTTATACCCAAATTAATTAGTGACATCTAAACATTCCATATCCTCAACACTTGCAAACTATGCATTTCTGTAAGAACACTATAATTATCAAACATAAATAAGCTGAGTTGTTCTAATGTCACTTTAATCTACAGATGATAAATTTTGCTGACACAGAGAGACAGTTGTGCGTGGGAATGTGCCTGTTGGGTGTAAGGGTTTGATTGCGCATCCAACAAGAGACAAGACTGGTCGTGCTGCTCACCATGCGGGCAGCCCCTGATCCCTGATCATGCTTGGGGCCAGGCGGACAGCATCTGATCATGCTGCACACTGCAAGCAGACAGTAAAAGATCATGCTGCAGACCATAGGAGCAGGCCAATATCATGCAGCAGATCAGGCGGACGGCAACAGACCATGTAACACACCACAGGAACAACAACTGACCACAGCGTATGGTAAGCGGGCGGCAATCGGTCACACACTGTATGCTGGTAACAGGTGAGGCTGCACACTAACTGCGCGGCAGCTTGTCATGCTACGTACGATGCGGGCAACATCTGTTTGTGTTAAGATCTACGGGCGCGGTACCTGGTCGTGCTGCACACCATGCAGGCAACAGCTGGCCCTGATGCACGCCACGAGGACAACAGATGGTTCATGATGCACACGACGACAAATCCTGAAGCAGCACTACAGGTGGGCAAAGGTTCGTGTCGTAGAGATACAGAGAGTTAGATAAATCCAATCTTCAGCCTGATCCATGAGTCCGTTACTTCCCCACACGTGAGTACTGGTAGACTCACCCTGATCCGTCAATCAGTTACTGTCCCGCTACTCATCCGTTTTCAGAGTCAAGCCCCAGTAAAGCAGTTTCTGTTTAGAGAAAATATATTTTCCATTTCACGCTTTCTTATAGAATTTCCGTGGCAGTATACCTCTCCTCCCCCCCCCCCCACCCTACACACACATAGACCATATGACGTTTCTTATCATTTTTTTTTTTCTCTCTCTCCTGCTGGCAGATGAGCCGGAGGGAGAGGTGGGTGGGGAAGAGCTTTCTGCTTTACTATCAAGTTTCTTCCTCAATTAAGACTATGACTGCAACTAACCTCGTCATACACCATCAGGCACCCCTGTTATCTCTCCTTCTCATGTACACGCAAGTGCTGGAGGACCATACGTTTACTGAAGCTGTTCCTTTCCACAGGTGTTGCATCCTCAGAATACCCAGAACCATAAACCTACTCGACAGAGTAGAGAACACTTCAGTGTTCCTATCTAAACCTGATACACGTGAGACATTTTGTCTGTCGCATTTAAATGGCGTTCTAAGAACAGTGTGGGAGGTAGCATCGCCCTGCGGGAAAATGAGAAGATGGGAGAGAACCTGAGAAGCAGAACATGACACCAAGACACATGATGTTTCCCAACATTCTCACAAGAAGCTGTAACTGGAGCCTGAGTTGGAACTGTGAACTTTGGTCATGAGATAAATGTATTAACGTAGTTTATATACATAAAAGGGCGAGAGATGAAAGATATACAATGTATGCAAACCTCCAATGTATCTATATACATTGGTTGCCAACTACCACACATGTCCAGATACAGTGTTGCCAACCAGCAGGAGACACTGGGCAGCCCTGAACACACGCGTCCAGATACAGAGTTGCCAACCATCAGAACACATGGGGCAGCTCTTAATCATTACGCGTTATTGCTTGGTCCTACCTGTACGACCACCCTCCACCACTACACGACGACCACACTCCACAGCGTGTAACAACACGCAAGACCCCTCGACAACGACACTCCCAGATGATAGCACTATGATACAGAGACAACACAGTGACAAGAACACATCGACATAAGCGCCCCACGAGAACGACGGTCACCCTTCACAACGACACAAACATTGCACGAGAAGTCATCATTGACAACGACACAAGCGCTCCTCAATAACGACAGCCACCCTTGATAAGGACACAAGCACTCGACGACAACGCCAGTCACCTTTGACAACGACATAATCACTCCACGACAAACAAAGTCACCCTTCACAACGACACAAGTTATCCTCGACAACGACAGTCACCAACCTTTCACTACGACACAGCAGGGGAACCGCCAGCAGTTTACAATGCTGACGGTTTAACCGAGTTTCTCTTTCATCAAACTAGTAAGCTGAATTGTCTCAACAGCTGTCTGTTGGTACAGTCAGTGGCACCAGGGTGAGGAGAATGAGGGAGATATTTTGCTGCTCTCGAAAGGCAAAGAGCACAGTAAGCTGTGGACAGCAGCACGAGCACTTGCAGCCTACCGCACCTACAGTAGGCAGCCAGTCTGCCAGCAGCTCCTGCATGTACAGCTTGCCGTGTCTACAGTAGGCAACAAGTCTGCCAGCAGCTCCTGCAGGCACTGCCGACTCTGGCTGCAGTAGTAATCCGGACTGCAGGACATAAAAAACTAAAATATCTTTCTACTTTACTTATCAGCAAATACATGCAAATGAACATAAGTCATGAAACGGGACCAGCATATCGAACCGGTTCAGTTGTGTAAGAAGCTTTTAAAGGATTACGATAGTTGTTTAAAAGCTTGCGTTATTGTGAAAAAGACAGATATGTATAGTATTTTGTGGCATGCATCAGAAAGGCAATAGCTCTGTGTAAGGATGGATCCGTTCTACGTCCGTAGCTATAATAAAGTCTCAAAATCTTCGACTAAGATCAAGACACAGCTTCAAAAAGTATTCAGCCTTCAACATCACCAGCTGACACATCCAGCAGTTGTCAACACGAGAAAACATGAACAGAAAGCAAAAATATACCGAGTAAAAATCTTTTTTTTTTTAAGGACATAACTACAAGGTCAAGAGATTCTCGCCCTTGTTCGAGTATAATTCAAACGGATTTCGCACGTAAAGCGCAGTGCGCCATCGCTTTTAAGCTATCTTGGAATTAAATTCAGAGTCAATGCATTTTCAGTTAAGGGAACGGGTGTGAAAAAAAATGTTCCAACTGGAAACTGTCGAAGAGATTGCCATTTGCTGCAACAGGTTAACTCGCACGCTGGCGTTTAAGAATCTTTCAGCAAATACCTTCTGGCCAATGCACGTTTTTTTCTTCGTATCTATTATTTTTCTACCTTCACTATATCAAAATACACAATCGTCTTCTGTTGTTTTCAGTCTAAATTATTAGCCGAGACATAATCGGAAAGCAGAATTGGCGGAATGGCCTGCCATTTCTGTCGTGACCGTCCAAGATATTACTGGGCGGTCAGTTTGAACGAGGGAACCTCGCAGTCACACGCCACATTCCTTCCGTCTTCTGCAGCAGTCATGGCAGTGACTTAGAGCGCCTAAGGAACGTGAAAGCTGAAGCAACAGCTACCATACCTCAAAATACGTTAAAATGCAGTTAAATATAAAAAAGAAAACGCAAAACTACAAAAAATTTTAGAAACAAGGAAGAGGCGCAACTCTATAGCCTAAACCCTATATTATTAATTCTATGCTAGTATCCACTACGAAACTGAAACACGAAAATTCGAGCGCTTTCGTGATAATTCACATATTCTGAAGCACAAGATGTGAATCATCACGAAAGCGCTCGAATCTTCGTTTCATTTTACTTGTAGCTGCCAGCATATCAGTGAATCATGTGTTCTTTTGTGATATATCTGCATCAGTAAGTCTATGGAAGTCTGTGGCCTATTTTTGTAGATGAACGACTACCAGACAACCATGTCCACATACAAGTGCAAGTGTTTAACAATCCATGTACCAGTATTAGGATGGAAAAAAAATATTGGTAGTTCACATGTTGTATGGCATCTATGGTAGCCATGACCAGTAGGTATTAACGTGAACATCGATGACTGGAGAAATGACATAGGGTCGGACTCCGAATGCAGTTGCATTTCCACGGCAACTGCATCGCTCGCTTCAATTTGTCGCATACATTCATCTGCCCTTTCAGTGCTTTACTGATTTCTTGTTTCATAAATATTTCTGCACCGTTAGGGTTAAGCAAATTGAGTGATGCAATACGAATCATGTCAGAGTGATCAACTTTTCATTTTTATTTGTATTAACTTGTGATTTAAAGAAATAAAAGAACACTACGTAATGATGCAATAACCAGACTTGGAGTCTCTAACGTTATTAACAAATCTCATTTAGTGTGAAAACAAAAGCTGTTGGACTATGCAGAGACTATGCCAAGCCCTCGTCGTCGACAGTGTCTATACTTTATAGAAACACAAAACTCAAGGTGTTTCACAAGTTCGCTGGGAGGGGGGGGGGAGGGGGGAAACACTACAAGTGTTGCAGGAGTTGGTGGTCAGAACCTCACCATCAACATGGCGGACGGAGTGTCGAGGTGGGCGGGGGACGGCTGTATACCCCTGCCAACGATGACAGCAGGTCCCCCGCGCTGACACATCAAGATAACCACTTAATCCAAAACAACGAAAAGAAAAATAGTCTTCAACAACGACTACAACACGACAGCCACGAAAAACGCGCCAGGATAACCCGCTGACGACAACACGGCCACTCCACGACAACACAGCGATCTACGATAACGCCTCCCAAAACCGATCACGATCGATTTCAACAACAATAATGAAGACTGCACAACGGGGACCACACAACACCCTCAGCACTGCAACACAACACAGCCTGATGGCTGCAACATGCCGTGACTATCATAATACTCCAAGTTACAGACAACACAAAAGCAACATCTCACGACAAGGGATTACAATAACAAGAGCAATAAAAGCAACCACACCTGCTCGATAACTGTGGTGCCTTGAGGAGGCAACAGCTACCACAACAGCGAGGACGTCGGCCTCTTGCGCAGTCAAGCCTAGTCATCTCGTGATCCGCGCGCCTCTGACTTCAAGTGCCGCTCGGAGGCGTCGTCCTATGGCTTGATGACAACGGAATTCGTGCATTACATCCTTGCGGCGGTGACACTGCAGTAGGACTAAGCCGGGAGAGCTACCTCTACGTCCGTGTAGCGAGTTCTCGTCACCGGAAAAGTTCACACTCCAACGGACGGCTACTGTTTTTGTTGAGGGGCAAAATGTATGTTGGTGAGGGCACGGGCGCATGTTCTGGCGCCTGTGACTGGTGAGGGAGTGTGGGGCGGGGGACTGCGTACCGTGGCCTTCTCGATGGATGTAAGATCCAACGAGGCTAAGTGGAGGTTGGTGGCGAGCAAACTTGACAAGTGGCAATGATGTGGGGCGTCCTGGGTCTCATTACAGTTCCTGATTATGCACACGAAAACCCACTGATATCTATCCAAAAAATAACATAATAAACTATCCTAATGCCACACTTGGAAGTAAGATGAGAGTGCCTTTATGTTATTCTCTCAAAATCTCAGTATTTAAGTATTTACGAAAGATAAGAAATAAAGCCAAATCTTTCTTAATAAGACAACTAATGGCCGAACTGAGCGTTCCTTTAAACCATCATGATAGGCACCCACTTTTCGTTGACCTCACTACATGTAAACTTTTACTTCTCGCTAAGTTCGTGTGGGGTTGTTTACACTGTTTCTGTATCCCTTGTCTCCACGAGTTGAGAGCATCCTCGCAGGCGACCCTCCCTCAATGTCCTCAGCACCCCTCTCCAGGGGCCCGCATGTCCTACATACGTCTTCATTCCTCACTGTCACCTCGTCCTGCTCCACGCCCATCCCAGAAGGTCATACCAAAATGTTCCAAACATTTGCTCTGTTATTCCTCGAGGCTGCAACACTGATGTGCAACATTTCAGATTTCTTAAATTGCATAAATGATCCCAGTGATAACCCCAAACACTCCGCCCCCTCGCTTTGTAGAAGGGGCAGGGGATTGGCCTGGCGACCACGCTGAAGGACCTTAGCGTCGTGCTGTTGTACTTGAAAGGTCGTTCCGTCGTTCGTTTAGACTTAAGGGTCGTTCCGTCGTGCTCAGGGGTCGCACCATCAAGCTCAAAGATCAGCTCATCTTACTCAAGAAATCAAGAAAGGGACTCCAGCAATCCTTTTGCGCTACCGCTCACAGGATGAGCACAGGGTGCACGATAAATCTGCCGGGGCTACAGGCACAAAGCAATGTAGGCTTGGAAACATCTTGGGCGCTACTCTTAACTGCTAATTATAGCCAGAGTGGTAAGTCTCAAACCATTTTGATACCATGACGTACCCGATCTTCACTCCCGCTCGTCTAGAGTTACTGATGTGATATAACAACAGTTCTCTTGACCGCTGCTGCACGCTCGCCAATCTAAGTTGGAAAGCCTAAGAGTCCTTAAGTTTGATTTAAAAAAAGAACCACGAGAAGGAGAGGAGTAAATTGTTCTAAAACAGCTTTATTACGAATGACAACTATTTTATCAAAGGATTATTCCCAATTTCTGAAAGAGAGGAGAGGAGAGAAGTAATAGATTTAAATTTCGAAATGGATGAGATGTGAGGATCTGGCCATAGAACAACCTCCCCACTACACTACCTACTTTCACTTGATTAACTTGGGGTCTAAAGGATTGCTCTTCGTCTCGTAACAAACATACACAAACACCGTGGGAATGACACGCACGCCCCTCACACCGGCCGGACACATACACACCTTGACTATCGCATGACACCCTGGGGAGGGTGACGGGGAAGGGGGAGAACCAGTGATGACGGGGCCTGTTTATCTCTGCACCAGTAGTTTGGGGTCGTCTCCTCCCTCCCTCTCATCTGCCCCCGACCCAGGTCACATGGCATCATTATTCTTTAAACAGTTTGCAGTTAATGATTGTAGAGACTTATTCGGAAATAAGCAACAATGATGTGGAAATACGTCATTATTGTTTAACATGACACCAGGTCCTTTACAGTGAGCAGGGATATCATACCTCTTACATAATCCTTATCACTTAAATCCCTCGCGAACGACGGTTCGATCCTTGAGAACGACGGAACAATCCTTGGGAACGACGGAACGATCCTTGAGCCCGACGGAACGATCCTTGGGAACGACGGAACGATCCTTGAGAACGACGGTGTGACACTTGATTATGAGGGTATGGCCTCTGACCTAACCCTAAAGGCGGTGTCACACTAGCACTTTTTCCGTGTATTCTCATTTCAAATCAAGATCTATACTCAGTAATTGTTATACTTATGCAAAATGAGAATTTTAACATTATGAAACGATTGCATTGAAAATTGTAAACTTTAAATACTATTATGTTACTGTCAAAGTTTTTATTTTGTATTTATCATTTCAATTTTGATGAGCGTCAGTCGCTCGTACCTTTGTTTACATTGTACACCTTGCAACCTCGCTCGGTTTCTCTTCGCTGTAACCACGAACATACACAAGTACGTTTTTTTTTTAACGTATAGCTCTGTTTCGCCTCGCTACAGCCAGTATAAATTGCAGAATCGCAGCCGCTTGAACATTCGTCGGAGCCATCTTTGGTATTTGTTTGCGTGTCCTAGCGCATGACTAGCTCGTTGGTTCTTCTGGGCAGTGTGA
The DNA here is from genome assembly GCA_038088735.1 of Panulirus argus. Lineage (NCBI taxonomy): Eukaryota > Metazoa > Arthropoda > Malacostraca > Decapoda > Palinuridae > Panulirus > Panulirus argus. The sequence goes on along the minus strand of JAYMFT010081190.1, from coordinate 6,500 downwards.
CAAAACTCGTTAAAAAAAAAAAAAGGCAGTTTTTGGACAGACAACAATAAAAGCACACGGATAAAGTACTCATGTGACACTGCCTTTAGGAGGTCAGGTGAAAATTCACGGCACCGTACCCATGGGAAGGTACGTCCCGTCGTGCTCAAAGATCGTACCGCCGTCAAAGTTTGAGCCGCCTTGCTCAAAGGATCCGAGAGAGACATGGTACAGCGAAAAGGTATGTTATATTCACACAACGCATGAATAAGTAATGACTTACATACATAATATACTTATATTGAAGGTCAGAGGAAACGAAACTGCAGTGAATACTGTGTGACAGCTGTGAGGCAGTCATACTGACTGTCATGTCTGTGAGGCAGTCATACTGTCTGACATGGCTGAGAGGCAGTCTGACCAATCAGGAACCTTACAATAAGACATAAATCAATCCATGCTCCAAGATCCTAAACGAAGCCCTGTATTTATACAAGCCCTTGTGGATTTAGCCAACATTACGTAATACCCGGGGGGGATACAATTTACCGATGCTGTCCCCAAGGATGGAGTCCCTGGGCAGGAGAACATTAGTCCCTGGCGAGCGATGGACGGGGTAACGTTAGTAGGGAATGATTCTACGTCAGCGTAAGACCTCCTCCACCCCTCACTACTGACATTTGAGAAGCTTGTGACCTTCGCCAGCTGTCTGGACTGATGAATACTGCACAACGCCTCCACTCCTGAAGGGGCTATGGTAAACATTGCTCCTGCTGGGGAGCTCTTGCTCCCGCTGGGGGGTGGGAGGGGGACAGGGGGAGGGGCTAGAGCAAACAAGGTTTGGCACTATCTATCACCGTCAACAAGTAGCTGCAACATGAGGAGGGGACTCGGATCGAGGTTTTTACCATTCTAGAACACTTCAACACTCTTCAGTGCCAAGGCAATGTTCCCTACTTTAATGCCACACATCCATCCTGAGGTTGTGGACAGATAATGCCTCTCCTAGAGCCAATGACCTGAATACACTGTCTCCGTTCTCAATTTCCAACTTTCAGTGCAGAACACAGATCACACTCTCGTTTAACACAACCATGGTTTTCTTCCAAGTCATACACAGTTCAAACTTAAAGTCTGATTATCTTAAATGTCACTAAAGGAATAAATATTCAGTGAGTAGGTACTAAGCAATGAGGAAGAAAAAAAGAATGAAAAATGTTACTGTACTTCGAACAGACTACCTACTTACCTACCTACGAGTACCTACGACGAAATTTTGCCACTAGGCAGATCGGCGCGTAGCGCTCACCGCAGATAAACCTACAAATGAGTAACAAGTTTTGTGAGCTACATGTTGTCAAGTGTTATATGCCAGACGGAGAGAGGATGTTTATGGTCTGAATGCTAGCAAAATAAAAACAAAGCAACTAGGGCCAAGGATAGGAAACTGAAAGCACAGTACTTGTAAGAGTGCTTGTCTGTGAGTACTTACAACGAGACTTTGCCAAAATGCAAAGACTATGCTCACACTAACTTTCACTTCTTATCTTAACTTGTCCTCTGTCAACCAGAACTGTCACTATGAGGACTTGGTTCGAGCCTCCCGGGATTCATGAAGGGTCTCTGTTGTCACTTTAGTGTCCAGTGAGTGTTCAGAAGCAATACATCCACTCACAACTCGACGCACCTTCTACCGGTAACTAATGACCCCGACTCCTTGCTTGAAATAAACCCAGATATCATGGCCTCTATACCAGATGCTATGCCTACGCCCTTGTCACCCTGGAAGGTCAGATCATTCTCATCCTGGTCAGGTCAGACCTCATATCCTTCGGGGACTTGTATGTGACCAAGCAGCAGACGCGGTACTTACCAACATGCCTGACGATACCACGGCTGTGGGCCAGTGGGACGATCAGTGCGTTTTATGCGCTCTGTAGCACCAACCGTCCTATTCACTCCAAGAAAGAAAAAAAATCAAACTTTAGCAGTTGGTGCAGCTCAGTCCTTTTGTGAGCTCTGTTAATATTCTTTAGGCAGCGAGACACGCGATCAACTCCGAAGTCATGATGTAATCATTTCTAACAACGAATCAGTTTCCACAACTCTCAGTCGTAAAGTTTTCATTCAGAGTGTAACCTGTTATATAATTCAATTATCATGGCCCAGTTCCTTGACGGACCTTTTATGTACTGCATCTTCTCTTTTTTCTTTATCTTGCACCACCGCCCACAGCATGGTTAAGAATGAACGATAAACTTACCGCTTTTTTGCGGCCAAAATCAAAATCACATCAGGTATGATTGCCTCGCAAGATGCCATCTCCTGCACCAATCTCGCCCCTTAATTCTCGGAGTCCACGATAATGATCGTGATATCAATTTCAATGGATACTCGCATGTCCATGATACGCCGTCATGACCAAGTTGATAGCCTTGTTAAAACTACCCTGTTAGCCCCCAGGCCCACCTACCAGACCTGGTGTGACTAAGCCACAGTCCGCACTGTCATCGCGGCAGCCCACAACGGCTTCTCCCAACATGGAAAGTGACAGTACCAGTCAGTGTGGCACTGTCGCTGTCAGAGTCAGTTATGTTACAGGTATATCTTACAGTTTACAGGTATATCTAGCAAGTTACAGGTATAGCTTACAGTTTACAGGTATATCTGGCAAGTTACAAGTATAACTAACAATTTACTGGTATATGTGACAAGTAAGGGAAAACTATGACCCCGAACATTCCAAATGTCGGCTCTGCTCTGTACCTGATAAACACACCTGAACATCATCCTGCAGGTGACATCTGTGGCTTCAGACCTTAGTGTCTGAGGTGACGAGAACTTTGGGATCACTAACACTGATGCTGACGATCTTGAGGATATTCTCTTACTATATCTAGTGAGCTTGTAACTCACTCTGTACATTACACACTATATCTGAATGTACTCTGACCCTTCTCCTGTATTATTACCAATCACTGTTCCCCCAGAATCGACCGGATGAGGAACCATTTCCGTCCTCGGGCCCACCTGGAACCCACCTGTTCCCTTCCCTAAGTCCAGGTACTGTACCCGCAGTACGCCTCAAGCTTGCCTCCACCTTCTCCCTTACGTAACCTTCAATTAAACCATCATTACGACGCTCTGTCTCTGTAAACATACACATATAAAGCTATCGTAAATAAGGAGCAGTAAACCGCCACACTTAACTCCCAGGGTAAAAACCAGAGCAAACTGTTGCCGGGTCACGAATGGGTGGGCGACACGCGGACGCCCGAGCTCTCACGGTTTTTGTCGCCGCCGCCGCCACACCAGCCACATTAATTTACCGGGTGCGCAGAGCCACCTCCACGCCCACTGCTACACGACACGCTACCTCCACGTCCGCCACTACACGACACACTACCTCCACGCCCACTGCTACACGACATGCTACCTCCACGCCCGCCGCTGCAAGACACGCTACCTCCACGTCCGCCGCTACACGACGCGCTACCTTCACACCCACTGCTACACGACATGCTGCTTCCACGTCCGCCGCTGCAAGACGCGCTACCTCCACGTCCACCGCTACACGACGCGCTACCTTCACGTCCGCCGCTACAAGACACGCTACTTCCACGTCCGCCGCTACAAGACACGCTACCTCCACGTCCGCCGCTAAGAGACATACTACCTCCACGTCCGCCGCTACAAGACACGTTACCTCCACGTCCGCCGCTACAAGACACGCTACCTTCACGCCCACTGCTACACGACACGTTACCCCCACGTCCGCTGCTACACGACACACTACCTCTACGCTAGCCACTATAAGACATGCTATCTCCATGACAACACGCCCGCCGATATGCGACATGCCACCTCCATACAACACGACGCACCACCTCCACACAACACGACTCGTTACCTCCACACTCCTACGAACAAACATTTCTACATGTCACCGGCTGAAAAACACAACAGCGAATGGAGGCAATACTTTCCCAAAGTATAAAAAAGTGTCCAACGTAGAAACAAAAAATGTCCAAACAAGCTCGCGCCCTGAGGTCCTTAAAAAAAAGTGGCAGGGAAGGTCCCCAGCCTCCAGAAGGTAAACACAGCGTGACGCTCTGATGGGGAGACCTGGTGGCCACTATTAATTAAGGTATGTTCACACCCACAGCATCAGCCGTCCTGGCGTAGCACCAGCTGGAGGACGTCCTGAGGCGTGATGGCCGGACGACATACTGAGATGTGACGGGAAAAGAACACCCTGGGAGGTTACGGGAAGAGGACGTCCAGGGACGTGACGGGAAGAGGACGACGTCCTGGGATGTGACGGGCAGAGGTCGACGTCCTGGGATGTGACGTCCCGGGGACTTTCTGGGATATGATGGCCGGTAGACGTTCTGAGATGTGACGGGAGGAGGACTTCCTTAAATGTGAAGGTCAGAGGATTACCCGAGGTGTGACAGTCGTAGTTGACCAGCGACGGAATGAGAGCGGCCTCATTCGCATACAGGATGTTATCCAGAGTGCCGAGACCCACCAAGATCGTAAATCACCTTAGTGAAGGGGCTGGTGTGTGGAGGAGCTAGTACGTAAGGCGCTGATGGCCGATGTGTGGATGGGGCTAGTGTACAGAGGAGAGCTAGTACGGAGAGGGTTAAGGGCTGGTTTGGAGGAGGCAAGTGTGCGCGAGAGCCAGTACGGAGAGGACTGAAGGCTAGTGTGGTGGGGGCTAGTGCGCGCGAGAGCTGTTACGAAGAGGACTCTATCCATCAGGAGCTGTTCGTACGGTTCCCAAACATGACTTAGCCGAGAGGGTAACCATCTGTCACCGTGGTCCCTCGACCGTGAGAGTGACGAAAGGTCATCACCACGACGTAAACAACACACCACCTCAGGTCACGACGGTGGGCGAGGCGAGTGGGAACAGTAACTGGGTTCGTTTTCCACGTCAGAATTTTTTTCGTAGCGGCCCACCTGCCACCCTCCTGTGTTGAGGGATTGTACCCAATGTACGTCCTTTATTGCCTCCACCTACCCAAAGCCATGTACCCTCTACCCATGTATCTCTGAAATGCTTTCTCTCTGCGTATATAGATAGAATTCTATTCTTTTTACCTAAAACTAAGACTCGGTTCAAACGCGACTAGTTCGACATACAGACGGAAACCCATTTAAACTTAACCTAACCTAACCTAACCAAAGCTAACCTAAGTTAACCTAACCTAACTTAACCAAAGCTAACCTAAGTTATCCTAGTGGATATTTAGGACCCGAGGATTCTCTCGCGTCATTGCCTACCAAACGGAAACTGCGGACATAAAGAAGACTGAAACGGGTCTACACCAAGCTCTAGTCTGGGTGAAGCTATCAAATCGTGCTGGGTCATCTCGCGGAACAGGGCAGGTCACACCATGTAACAGGTCGCGTTACTCCAGTAACTGTACAGCCGATAAGATTATGTACGTGTCCTGAGTACCACGGTAAGGATCGCATTCCGCAGGACATATTGGCTACGGCCAATAATGTTGATGAGGAAGGTCGTACTCGGAACGTAGCACACCTGACCCTGTGTACATCCGGATGTCCAGCCTCGCTTTCAATGGGTAGGAAAACGACCATCAAGCCCCACTACCTGTGGTCGTCTGACTTAATACGCAAACTTCATATTTCTAACCAAACCGTAATCTATGTATAATGAGGGAACCCAAAGTACACGCTTGTATACAAACCTTGGCGGAACTGAGATTACAATACACTTATGTGACATCTTCAAGTATAGGAAACAGGAAAGAAAAGAGAACGGATCATTTGAAACCTGGTCTTTCCCCCCTTCCCCTCCAAACGGGGAAGGGGGGGAGGGGGGAAGACGAATCTTCAGGTAACCCAGTGAAACAAATGAGTGTCACGAATTAAAGAAAAGAAGTGGATAAATATACAAAAGTGAATAAGAATATTCACCATGCGGCGAGCCATAGACATTCCCTACCCTTGCCAACGTGTACAAGGGGAAGGGCAGCGGGCAGGGGTCTGGCTGGCAAAGGGCTGGACATGAGGGCAGTCAAATTATAGGGACTCAGAGGAGGTAATCAGAGTTAAGGTTGGCGGCCTATTGTGCTCCCGTCCGCGCTCATTACGGGGGAACACTTGCTGTGGGGTGATGGTCCATACCCACCATCCACCCAGCCCACTTCAACCACACACCTGGGAGGAGGACGGTGTCGATGTGGGTGGAGGATGTAAGGGAGGAACCTACACCGGTATAGGTGGCGCAAGTGAGGGGGTGAGGGACTAAGACTCCTCCCTCCCACCTGCCAACTTCCCATCCTCACCTACCTACAAGAGTCACCTGGCTGCTGCTCCTCCCCCAGTCCCCCACTACTCCTACCCAGCCTTCACTCACCAACCATCCTGTCCCATTGTCCTCCCTGACACGCGATAGGTACTTAGCATGAGAGAGAGAGAGAGAGAGAGAGAGAGAGAGAGAGAGAGAGAGAGAGAGAGAGACAGAGAGAGAGAGAGAGAGAGAG
>JAYMFT010081179.1:0-14281 GCA_038088735.1 Panulirus argus | reverse complement strand
TAATAACCTTGCTCTTATTCACATTTACTCTCAACTTTCTCCTTTCACACACTTTTCCAAACTCAGTCACCAACTTTAAGGGACTAATAGGGGGAAGGGGGTGTCTATTAATGCTGAAAGTCCGTTAAATCAAATGTAAGCTATGGGCCATTTTCTAATACAATACACAGAAATGCAATAAACAGTTCAAATGCTTTCTTTTAATTCCTCTATCACTTGATGCCATTTTGAATTGTAAGGATTGCAAAATAATTTAATAAATAAAGTCACAATTCTCTCTATACAACCTGACCATGATAGCTTAAGGCAGACTGAGACCACCAACTAGGGAGGCACATTACCAGAACTATCCACATGGGTATTAGGTGGGTTAGTACTGTGTAGTGTGCCAGCACTTCAATAGTTGTCAAGTTGCACTCCTCTGACCCAGAAAGTTGTCTTTTCTTTCTGGCTCCCACTTGTGGACTGCTGGCATCCTGTCCACAAACATACAATCTCTCTTTGACACACATAACACTTGTCTTGTCATGAGCTTGCCCTGTCTTTTGGCAAGTTAGTATGAGTAATAAACAGAATAGTAGGTAGGAACATCTGACAGGAGCATTAGGTAGGAACATTAAGAAGCAGTAGGTAGAAACAATACGTGGGAGCCTCTGAAAACACTACGCAAGAGTTGCCTTCTGCCAGTGGCCTGTTAAGAGTGAGGCACTAAAGGATAAAAAGCAGCACTAGAGTTCTCCAGTTATGAAGACTCTTTTACTGTGGCAACCCTCTTGAGACAGGCATCAGAGATACAGATACATAGATATGTAAAACTTTTTCAATACCCAAGAGCAAAATTGTGGTCTACACACCCTCTTTAACCTTTGTCAACCATGCTAGGATAACTTATTCGTCTGTAATTCTTGCAGTCACTCTATCTCCCTTAATCTTATCAGTAATGCCTATAAAAGACTACTTTTAAGCCTCTAAAACAAGACAAAGTACTTATTAACTTACATTGGTGAGAGTGCTACCCTCAAGTAGAAATCTTGCATGGGTAAGTTCAGTGCGTAACCTTTCTACTTCTTCAAGAGTAACATTACGACTTACATTAAGCTCAAGCTCAAGTGGATTCTGAGGAAGGAGAGGACACACATGAATACCAATGGAGGAAATGCTATGCACAGGCAGCAAGATGGTAAATGTATGGAAGAAAAAAAGCAAATGATCAAGTATAGTCATCTATTACTCTGAAGTGATGATAAGGTTGCATTTAGTTTCAAAAAATCTATCATTGACTTACCTGAATGTATAATGCATTGTGCTCTGGTTTTACAAAACTCTTCCCATGCACAATAGAAAGCCCACGTTCTCGAAAACTGAATTTGTCATAAAATTCAAAGAAGCCTCTAAGTAAAGTCTCTAAAGAATCTTTGTTTTCATTAACAAATAAATCAGTGAGATTTCTGGGAAAAATGAATTTCATGTCATCTGCTTCATCATCTGGGTCTGTGGGAAGAAGTGGACTATTTGTTAAAAACAAATGAATGGATTGGGCTCTTAATTGCTATAAACAACAAAAATTTAAAATTATTTCAGTTCTAAGCTTGATACTGACGTATGGGAATTATTATTCATAAGCCTAAATTATTACTATCGATGTTTATTTTACAAGACACCAACAGTAAGATCCCTCCAGTTCATTGTCTGTCCTAAGCTTGTGGAAATTTTCATTCAAATACTTAACAGCGACTTCCTCCCCATTTATCTCAATCTTTCTAAACTATATGGTTCATGAATCCAAACAAAGCTGGCCTGAACAAATCATTCTATAAACACACTAATCATAAACAAATCAAACTTTGTGAGAGCCAAAAAAATGTAATGGCAATACACATTTATCAGTTAAAGAATTCTGTAACCAGGTTTTTAGTCGAAAGGGGGGTCTTTTAAATAATCAATGCAGCAGTAGCTTCCACCTGAGACACATGCTCAAGTGAAATGTACAGAGCTTGAGTTAAAGTATGAAGAACATATGAGAGTCAGTTACAATAAAAACCTGAGGCAGAAGAATGTGAGGAAGAGAATAAAAAAATAAATAAATAAATAACTTGAGTTACAGCATAAGAAAGAATCAAAAAGGCATCAGAGAGGGAGATGGCATGACAATTTAGAAAGCTAAAACTTGGTATATCTAAAGTAGATGGTACAAATGCTCCCTAATTCTAATGTTAGCATAGAATCATTCTTCTCCTACCTTAAGAAGTTAGCTACTGCTGTGTCAGTGTCACCTGAATGTTGGCCTATCTTGTACAAACAGTAAGAAAAGTATCTAACTGGATGGGTCCCATGAATATCAAAATGGTCAACATAACTCATATTGTCTATGAAGGGTTGGTAAGCGTGAACATGAGACAGATTTCCTAATAATCATGGTAGCCCCACTTTATAGCTATTTCCATCAAAATATGAAATCACTAAAACATTTATTATGGCAGACAATAGTAAATGTTGCTAGTAAATGATATATAACATCACGAAATCAGGGTGACCAATGTGAGGCCTGACAAATTGGCATTTCTCAAAATTCACTTGTAGTGCCATGTTGTTTCACACAAAAAGTGGTAATATACCCTTTTCACCATGTTTACAGAGCGCATTTATGGGTTTGGCAAAAGAAATTGTCAATCCTTTGTCAATCATATACTGCAAGTGTTATAATAGGTGTATAAATTAGCATTTTGAAAGCTTATAAAATGGTCTCTGAGCAATACACAGAATTTCAGGAACCTATAGAAAACTGAAATAGTTACATGGAATATGCAAAGGAGAGATTATTTGCCAGAGGGTGGTTCTTCATATGTAAATGGCTACTTTAATAAACTTAGAGGGATGTGCTTGTTTGAGGAATTTACAGAAATGCAGAATCTAAGAAATGATTTAGAGGAAAAAAGTCTACTTTAATAAACTTAGAGATATGCTTGTTAGAGGAATTTACAAATATGCAGAATCAAAGAACTCATTTTGAGGAAAAAGGAACTGAAACCCTAGAAAGAGCTGCCACTTTATCAGATGACTGATTTAACACAAGAAATTCTATGATCACCAAGTAAATTGTCAAAAATCCAGTCTGATGTTAACCATTTTGCTGCTACTGGTGGCAATCTACTCACATAAGTTGAATTCCACATGCACTTTAGGCTATGTTGGCAGGAAAAAGACAGCAACCAAAAGATGAGTTATTGAAACTACCTGAAGACCTGAGTAACCCATTAGTGACCATGGAGGGTATTTACACACCTCTTGGGAATGGAAGAAGGTTGGGAGGTATTTAGGGAAGCAAGCAGCTCTTGCATGTGCACCTGAAATGTGTGCTACGAGCAAAGGTAGTGAGTGGTGGATAAAAAAGTTACACTGCTAGAGAAGTATGGATAGTACATGCAGGGAAGAGGCATAAGCAACTGGGAGATGTACAAGAAAAAGTGGCAAGTCAGGAGGCATGTATGAAGCCTGAAAAAGAGAGCAAAACCAGATATGTGGTGAAAGGGCGTCAGTTAACTTAGTGAACAGATGGGAGCAATAATGAGGGGAGCAAATGCAGTAGTTGTCAATGAAAAATGTGAAAAAGAGATGGAGTGTGTATTCTGAAGGACTGCTGAATATGCTGGATGACTGGTTTGCTGATGTGGTATCTAAGCAACAAGGTAGCATCTGAAGTAAGAGTCCAAGTGAAAAAAAGGAGGTAGTGAAAGACTTGTATAAAATGAAATGTGACAAAACTGTTGGATGGATGAGAATGTAGTTGAGTTCCTAAAGAAAGTGGTGACAATGTTGCTGATCGTTTGGTCAAGCTCCTTGAAATTTCTATGACCCATGGTAAGGTGCATGAGGACTGGCAGAATGCATGTATAAAGGTAAAGAAGACAAAACAGTAATGCTCAAACTAGATGTATAACTACTCAGCATGCCCAGTAAGGTGTGCAGAAGAATGATGACTGAGAGGCTGGTGGCATACATAGAATATCAGACTGGGGAGAAAACTAATTTCAAAAGAGATAGAGGATGGGTGGTCCTGAAGTTTGCTTTCAATGAGGCCATTTGCAAGGTGCTTCAAAATATAAGGTAAATGGAAAGTAACCAAATGCAGTGAGGAGTCATTCCAAGACAGTATGGTGAATGTGCAAGTAGGAAGAAAAGGTGATTGGTTTTCGCTGAAAGCAGTTCTGTGTCAAGGACAGATGGTGCCACTACGTTTGTTTAAACTCTGTTTAAGGATGGATAGCATGGAGTAAAGGGAAACTTTGTAGAATGCTGTTTGCAGGTGAGATGGTTCTAGTGAAAGACTCAGGAAAGAAACTCTAGGTAATGAGAGTATTTAGAAATGTGTGTAAAAAGAGGAAAGTCAGACTGAATGTAACCAAAACTAAAGGGAATTAAGTGGTGAAGGGTAAGTGACAAGAAGGCTTGAGAGCAACTTGAATGGCAAGGACCAGGAGGAAGTGGAGAGTGTTTTAGTTACCCGAGAGTGGAAAGGAAGTGTTAAAATCATGCTGTTGCCCCCCTTCTCACCACACAAACTGCTACTATTCCCAGCTAGACTGCTGCTTCCCTCCCCAAACATATCACTAATGCTCCATACCAAACTGTCACCTCCTTCCTAACACAAACAGGTATTGTTCCACACCATACCGTCATTTCCCTCCTCCCCACACACATCATTAAAGCTGTTCATCACACTATCGCCTCCCTCTCCAAACACATGGCTATCACTATCCACCACAATATTGCCTCACTCCTCACCACATATATCATTAGTACTTCACGCCACACCGCTGCCTCCCTCCCCAAACACACCACTATTGTTGCTGGCAAATTGTATTTTCTGTTCATACCACTAACACCACTACACTCATAACTGAATCTTGGATGCTTGTTGGATGCCATTATAAGGGCAAATACATTATCAGTTAAGTGTAACAAACATGAACAACAATTGTTCAAAATTGAGTAAACAATAGATTAGCACCTCAAGGATGCTTGAGCAGTATCTAAACAACAGAATGACACTTTCCATAGACACAATCAATGTTTTACTGAGCAATAAGAAGGCTTGAGTGCAGACTGAATATATTATAACTTATGCTGTTGAGTTAATTTTTTGAATAAGTAAGCTTTTATATGTTCTAAAATATATCAGTTTACTTAAATGTACAAAATAAAATGCTGGATTTGAGATGATCTACTGAAGTGATTTCACCTACCAGATCATATTCACGTGTATATAATTTGTAATAATTATGTTACAAAATAATTACACCCTGAATTTATGAGTAAAACTTTTCAAACACAAAAGTAGACAAACACACACATGCAACTTTGCAAATAGTGATCAATATATCATTACCTGAATTAACATTTAGTGAATGCAGTGAAGCAATCACTGGAGGTGACACATTCATTAGGTAGAAGAGCACCATTACTGTGAGTGAAAAGTTTGTGACCCATCGACCAGCACATGGTGATGTTATGTGTCGATCTCTTGCCCATCGTCGAACAGCAAACACTATTGGACGTACTCTCGGATCCATGCTCCCATACATATACAGCATCTGACTCATGTAGAAACCGGATCTACCCAAAACAATGACAAAATGAATTACAAAGAACTGAAAAACGTTATTACTAAAAACATTTTCATAATGCATAAATATCTGAGTATGATTATATATGGATGTCATGGATTGCCATCAAAATAAGGAAAACAATCCAAAATCTAAATGGGGGAAGGACATAATACCTAGAACTGAAGAGATATCTTCACTTTCATTTTCATCATTATCTTTAGAATATGGCAAAGGTTGCTTTGGACTTAAATGCAAGTGTCTAGGAACAAGGAGTAGGTCTGCAGTATGCATGAAATGGGGAACATGGAAGGTAAATTAACTGCTGTCTGTGGATGACATAGCTCTGATTGCAGAGTTTGGGAAAGTATGAACAAGATGGAAGATGAAAAGATAAAGTAAACTGTAATGTGGTGCAGAGGAGCAAGAGAAAGGAAAGTATGAGTGTTAGCTTAAATGGGCAGAACCTGGATGAAGGTGAGTGCTTTAAGTACCTCAAAGTAGACATGGCAAAACGGTGGAAGAGAGTGCTTAATGTGCCAGTCAAGTCAAGGAGTAAGTGGAAAGAAAGGTGTGTCTGTATGGGTAAAGAGAAGGATGTTTGAAGGTATAGTCAGTCATATCAACACCCTTGTTTGGATGTAATTTTGAGGCCTGAATGAAAAGGAAGGGAAGAGGCTTAATGTGCTGGAAATAAAATGCCTGGGAACAACAAACAGGTTAAGGCATGATGTTTGTGTAAGAAATGACACTGTTTATGAAACGCACAGCAGTGAGTAAAGTCTGATTGAAAGAGCCAACCAAGGTGCACTCAAATAGATTGGGTATATGAAGAATATGAATGAAAGAAAACTCAATGAGATAACTATATGTTGGAAGCTGAAGAAGCAAGGGGGAGGGGTAGACAAAAAAGGAGATAGAAGGCTGGAGTAAAGGACAACTTTGGGTAAAAAGGTTTGAGCGTTCAAGAGGGTTAGAGGCATGCACAGGGAAGAGAGAATTGGAGCAATGTAGTTATAGAGACAACACACTAATACTGAGATGAACTAAGACATCTGCAGCTGTTGAGATAATCTCTGCAGTAGCCTGTGTGACTTGGCTGTGGATGGAAGACTGGTTTTTATAGCTATAAAAAAGGGGACTTTATAATTTTCATCCTGTAAAGATTTGATACTGTTATTCCTGTTAAGTTTTCACACAAAAATTAGTGGTTTTCAAGGAAAAATCATATATTCAGAAGCATATCTCTAACAGCATTAGCCACAACCCTACCTACTTTCGGATTTGTTTGAATTTCATTTCACTTGTCTTTCTTATGAAGGAAATAGCTAGGGTTAATGAGGCAGACATAGTATATACTTCAGTTTCATTATCATGATAAGTAAAATACATGCTTTAGTCTGGGGTAACAAGTAAGGTGAGTGAAGCTGGAGGTTTTTAGATGAGGCTACTGTTGGGTGAAGCTTGTATTCTCATGGGATAAATATGATTTTCTGAGGTGAAACTGGTGATCTTAAAAGTGAAAATGGTGGTCTTGGTAGCAAAACTGGTGGCCTAGGAGAAGACAGTTGCCTATGCCTGAAACTTTTGTCATTTTATCCAGAAAAAAAAAATCCTTAAAAAGTCATAATATTATGGGTTTCGACAAGTAAGTTCTGAGTGTTGGTATCATTCAATACCTTTCAAATGAATATGCTTATAAGTATAAAAGTAATTTACAATGAAACTTTAGAGTGTACATATTCTCAATTTCTTATATGATAAAACTGAATATTGCTGGAAAAGAATGGTTGTTTACTGAGTAAATCAAGTGGTTAAGAAGATAACAATTGGTGGTCTTCAGAATACAAATGGTAATGGATGGCTGGATTAGCAGGGTAAAGAGTAAGGAACATGCTATAGTGCAAATGTGAGAATATACTAAAAATGTGAGAATATACTAAAATGAATTTTGAGGAACTGACTATATGCATGACATTCTTATTGGGAAACTTAGCATGATGGTAAATCTGATGGTCCTGTGATTGCACTGTACCATCCATATTACCTCTTACTAGTCTATTAGTGGATAATGAGGTTTATATGAAGCGCTGGATCATTTTAAGGATAAATGAAATAAAATTAAAAAGTTTATTTAGAAACTTGATTGCTGTTTCCCATGTTAGTGAGGTAGCACCAGGAATGGATGAAGAAAGGCCACATCCACTCACATCCATTCTCTAGCTGTCATGTGTAATGCACCAAAACCACAGCTCCCTATCCACAACCAGGCCCCACAACTTTTCATGGTTTACCCCAGATGCTTCACATGCCCTTGTTTGATCCACTGACAGCACATCATTCCAATTCACTCTATTCCATGCAAGCCTCTCACCCTCCTGTACGTTCAGGTCCTGACCGCTCAAAATCATTTTTACTCCATTCTTCCATCTCCAGTTTGGTCTCCCTGTTCTTCTGGTTCCCTACATTTCTGATACATATATCCTCTTTGTCAACTTTTCCTTACTCATTCTCTCCACATGTCCTAACCATTTCACCACACCCTCTTCTTTCTCTCAAACACACTCTCATTATCACCACACATGTCTCTTCCTCTTTCATTACTTACTAAATCCAACCACCACACAACACATATTGTCCTTGAACTTTTCATTTCCAACACATCCATCCTCCTCTATACAGCCTTATCTACAGCCTATGCCTCGCATACACATAAATATTGTTGGGACAACTAAAAGTACTAAATCAAATTTCACACCAATATAAACTAATTCTGACATGTTTTAACTAAAGGATGTTAAGGTCTGAAAGAAATAAAGTTAGACATTTATTAATGTTCATTAATAAGGTCTTGAATACCAGGCTAAGTACCTGCAAGGCAGCAAAACTGTGAGCTGTTATGATTTCTGTAACAACAAAACTGTTCCTGCAATCTATCTCTTCTCCCTATTATTAATGAGCCTAGAGGAATAGCTTTTTTTTTCTGAATTTAGCAAAACACTCATATCAATATGTTCCAATTCTTCATAAAATATATGAAATAAAACAGGAGGTAAAGGGTCTTCTTTCAATTTAGTTCACTTCTCTTCATTCATTATCTCCAAAAATTCAACTATTCTGTTAAAGCTAATTTAATGAAGTGGATGTTATGCCCTACACTGGTGTTTGCTACCAAGACAGCCTTTAGTTTATTAAGATACACAAAATTCAAAATTAATATGATGAATATGGATTCTTTCTGAAAAGGACATGCGATTAACAGGGAACAATGAGAATATAATAAATGCTAAGGATAAGAAATTATTGAAAAGCAAATGACTGTTCACCAATTGGACAATAAACAAATGATGGCACCATTTGACTGAAATGTGTTTCTGCATGAAGTTACCAAATTCAAAATCATAAATAATAATAGAGTACACAAGTTTTATTTATAGTATTACTGTTGCAGCCATTAGAACTACATCAGCAGCATGTATAAACAATTACTTACATAAAATGCAATAATCTTACTAACCTATTTGACATGCTAAGATCACAGTCTACACCAGTTAGATCCTGCCGATATTTGATGATAGGCACTCTGGCATTAAGAATTTTTCGCACCTGAGGTAAGAAAAATCAGTTCACACATCTGTATACTTTGGTACTCTATTCTATGTAGTGAAATAAGCAATGACTTAGCAGCTACATTATGCAGAAAAATAACTATTTAATATATTCAGTTAAACTTCCAGCTCTTCATAAATGCTTGAATCTTTTAGTTTTGAGTTTGTACATATTTTCTTGCAGCTACTATGAAAGAAGTTTATTTTTTCACTGTCTCAGACTACTCACTATCAAACGTAAAGCTGTATGAATTAAAGATCTCTACGATTAATCTTTGAGTTATCAAGCACCTGCAACTGAATAACCCATGAGCAAATTAGCCCATAGTCGATGAACTTACCCCTTATTCTGGAAAAAGAAAACCAGAACAATAAAAAAAGATGGTGGGAAGGTTCACACTACCTGGCAATACAGCTTGATAGAAAGAAGCAAAGCTCATATTTTGCCACTGAATGGCCATTAACTTTTAAAACCCATGCTTTCAACAAAATAAGATGCTCCACTCATGAGAAGGTGGAACCATTTTGGTTGCCTATCTCTCTCTCTCTCTTCCATTACATTTCAAGATCAGTTTGTTATGAAAAACAATATCAAATGCACTACTTCACTATTTATGTCCCTTGTGTGAAATGTAGGTCCTACCACTCAATGTTTACAGCTGTTACAGACCTTTATGTAGCCTGCATATTTAACAACACCATTCTGTCTATTTCAAAATACTTTCCAGATTCTATCCTTGTAGTCAGTGCTCAAGCTATGCTTACCTGGATTAAGTAAACTGATTTTAGATAGTTAGTCAGTTTGCTTCTTAACACTATTTCAAATACCTTACAGCGTATAATGTCCGTGCTAACAGTATTGGGAAATCACTTTACACACATTTTATGCAAAGGGGCAAGTTAATATCTTTTAAAATACTGAAATAACACTGACGTTTAAACTCTCTTCCCAGAAGTGATAAATGCCTTTTCATGAGTCTTTCTGAACTGTTTTATCAAAATAAACCTTCATAATCAAGTCCTAGAATTGAATATACAGGCATGTTGACAATGGCCTTCTAAAAATCACCTGAAGCAAGGATGTCTGCTTTTCATAGATATGGTAAACCAATCTGGCAGCAGATTGCACTCATGTGGCTGGTAGTGGAATGGCTTTACATACATATGACAAACTCCCCAGTTTTATGACCACACACACAACAGATGAGTGCTGTACTACTTACTACATTCTCACAGCATTTCTATTTTATTCACACCCAAATGGATCTCCCTCTAAGTGAATGAGATATTAAATTTCTCTAAGGCCATTTTTCTGCCACTAATAGTTCTACTTCATTGACAATATTTGGATCACTTGAAGAATAGCCCACCTCCCCACAATGAGATCTAGTTAGATTCAGTTTTGTTAAGGTACAACCCTAGCCTCATATAATCTAACCTAACCTAATAAAGCCTAGAAAGATATTGGAGGTGGGAAGGTATCTTCAGGTGATCCCAATATTCTCACTTCAGCTCAAAATGGAAATCTAACAATGCTCAAATTCCATGGTATCCTTTAAAGACTGATTTTAATATTTCTTTTTCTACCCCCACATTTTTCTTTTTATTTTTACCTAACCTCCCAAGCTTCTCTTGGCTACTTGTGCACATACGCATGTGCAAGTGTATAGAGACAAAACTCCTTTTTTTATTTAATTCCCAGTCTAATACAAGCTTCTCCAACTGCAACTACTCCAATGATGGAAGAGAAAATTAATAAGCAGAATACAGGGCAGCGATAATCAGTCTTAATTACCAGTGCAAAGATGGTCAATAAACAAAATGCTTTCGCGAAGGTCCTCCATAGAACATTCTATTTTCAATGTGGGTACCAGTAAATACAAAACACATAAGAAATGCTGTTAGACAAAATGATGCTAACCCATATGTGACTGCTGATCTATTCAAATGTTTGCAAAAGCTTCAAACACTATGCTTGTATATTTAAAATCTAAACACATAAAGATGTACTGTAAAAAAAAATATTTTTGGAAAGCATTCTGAAACTGCCATCCACTAAAGGAGAAATACCATAGAAAAATAAATCGACAATAGGAAACTATCCATAACAAGATATCTCTAAGCAGTTCTGATGATACTCTTTATCACACAGAAAGAGGTTTTCAGTCATCACCTAGCAATTATTTGAGTTCCTTCCCCTGTATGGCACAACATCATGTTCAAGAAATTTAAAACTTCCCTGCTATGGGTAACAATTAACTGTTATTAAGCAAAATGCTATGAATGTCAATCCATAACATAATTAACTGTTATTAAGCAAAATGCTATGAATGTCAATCCATAACATAACACTTTCATGTACCAGGTGGGGAGCTCTCTTTGTACCTGAAGTGAACAAGGCACTTAAAGCTAGCAGCACATACATTTCTACGATAATTATCAATTTGTGGCATTGTTTTTTGTTTTATATTCCCTATTTTTAAATTCACTTGCAAATCATTTCCCTATAATACTTTTTAAGAGCAAATAATAAATCTTTTTTGGGATGCATCTTACCACTAGTGTGCAAATTTTTATGATAAGCCTTCCATCTTCTTAACTTACAAGGCCTCATCTTTCCCCACATCACCCATCACTGTCCACCATGATGCTGCTGCCTTCTCTCTATTCTATGGGTATAATTTTGGCCACTGCTCTTACGAGCTGTCTGCATGTGCCCCTGCCACTAAGGCTTGGACCTGCAGTTTCTCTGTTGAGACAGGCACACAAGGATTGACCATTAATGATACCTCCTTCCCTTGAACAGTGAAGCTGAGTAACTCTCTTTCCTCTTTCATCTTCCCACAGCCTTCAACATTACAACCTTTTTACCTTTTAAAGTTGAGTCTACACACTTGAGAAGCTCTGAAGGATTTCGTAATTTTTCTCACTCTATTTCCCTCTCATCTGAGGTGGCTATGGTTGGGGCATACATGCTCATACCATGTTGGTTACTATGTAAAAAGACTGTGATACAATTTTTGGTCATACATGTTTCTTCTTTACATAGTTTTATTCATAAAATAGTTTCACTCATAACTGATTTGACTGTAATATCATACACACCAAACACAGCATATTAAACCAACATTACTAAACAGAAAGCTTTTTGAAATGGTACAGTACTCCAGTTAGGGCATTCATTACTATACCTTGTGATGCTGTTTTTTGGTCTATGTGGATTTTTACATGCATCTGTTGGTCATAACGCACAGGAAAGGTTGGTGCACATTATATACCAAGAAACAAATCTACACACTGGATTTCTAGTGAATTCACCAACTGGAATTTTTGGAGGATAACTACTAAGATGTTGGAATACAAAAGTTTTAATTTCCTGTCACAAGTTGAATTTCAGACATTCTGCAGGCTCAGATGGTTGGCTACTGATGGCAAATCAAGCAGATTATGAGTTGCTGGAGATCTCAGTAATCTGCCAGAGACCATAAAAGGTGGCTGCTCTCCTCCTCTAGGAACTTACTGAATTTATAATGCCCAATGCCATTCATAGTGCCAATCCAGTAATTAATGTATTTTCCCTAAACTAAGAATTCTTAACATTTAAGTAACAAGAAAAAATAATGGTTTTCATAGTTTCTGTGTGCCTAATCATACAAATATTCTACCTCAGGGAAATGTGAGGAACTGCACAATAAAGTGTTTTGAGCAGGATCTTCCTAGATCAAATAGATGTAAGGTTAAAATCAGTGTATGAGATAAAGAAATGCAACTTACACACCTGGGAACAACCAGGTACAAAGTTGTCTATGATGCCTGAGATGACTTCCATGTGGCGCTGCAGTCTAAACCGAGATCGAGCAGCAGCTGGAAATTTCTTTGCTTGAAAGACCAACCGTTGAATGTTTTCCTAAATACGTAAGAGAATCCATCCATTAAATGGTTGTTCTGATATAACTCACTAATAAAGAATACCCAAAGGACACATGATGTATCATTGCCATAATGCAACCATTCGTACCATAAAAATATAAGACAAACAAGCATTAACAGTAAAAGCACTAGAAATGGAATTTATGTGTGTTCACATACTTAGATACCAAGGAGAGTAACATGGTAAGATAAATAATTCAAACATAAAGCTTTTCAATACACTTATGCAGAAAAGTTGAGCTGGTAACATTACCTGAATACAGCACATACCACTCACAGTAAAATAATCTCTTAAGAATTAGTCTAGACAGCAATGTTGAACACAGGTACACATATACATACTCAAACTTTAAAATTTTCCACAGCATGATCAATTATCTTACCTCTGAGGCAATGCTAGAGAGGTCAAGGGCCATGTCCAAGTCACAGTTGATGTTTCCAAAGGAGTTTACAGAAGAACCAAATGGGAGAACAGTAGCTCTTGGAAATAACCCCGATAATGCCACTTCTATCTGCGGAAAAAAAATCAGTTTTGACAGTAAAGCCCTGTAGTGTTAGAACAGAAAGTGTTCTAAACTGTGTTATAGATATGTGGTGAGAAAGACTGGAAGAGGTGACAGAAGTTAAATATTTAGGACCTATCTTGGGTAAGTTTGGTGATATGGAAGGAGAGATACAGGAGAGAGCAGCACATAGTGAGTCACTAGGTCCATTAATAGAATAATGAAGGGTAAAGGTGTAAGTATGAAAGTAAAGAAAGGATTACAGGACAACTTCGTCCTCCTAACCCTGGCCTATGTAACTGAAACATGGACATGGGATGAATCACAGAGGTCAAGAATCCAGGGTGTAGAAATGAGTTACCGATAAGAGCATGTGGTATATCTAGATGGAATGAAGAAAGTAAAGAAGGGATGTATGAGAGATCTGGTATTGCAAGGAATGCAAAGGGAATGAACTGTGGAATGGTAGAATGGATGAATGCAATATCATGAGGTAGTTTGGACATGTGGAAAGAATGCAAAATGGGGAGTATACAAAGAGAAGGTATGACTGTACAACTTTCTCATGTCTTTCCCAATAACTATGACCTGGCTCATTTCAAAAGACATGTTTTTCACTTTCTCAAAAATTTGTAAA
>JAYMFT010081168.1:0-14281 GCA_038088735.1 Panulirus argus | reverse complement strand
ATATATATATATATATATATAACGTATGTTCTGGATTTTGTGGTGTATTGTGACTGGGTAACCCCGCAGTCTCACTCACACACACCAACCGTAACTGCAGTACACTACCACACACACTGCGGTACATAACATACGTGACTTTCGCATACAATCTCCTGAACATTAAGTTTTTTCTCTCCAACCGACTTTCGTGCTCAGAGCAAGCAAACACTCCTCGGGGTGCGGTTTGTGCGAGGCTGGAGTTTTAGCGTTCGACTCGAGGGTCACAGGGACAGTGTGGAGCGGCCGGAGGCATGGTCCCTGACCTTACCCTACCGCTACTCTCCAATGGGAGATTCAAGTCTGTCTGACAAGATTCGCTTGCCTGTCGTCTCCTGCCATGCTACTGTAACAATCTATCCTTCACCTTTCCCCGTGGCAACGAACGTATTCAATATAACATCTGGTGAACCTGGACCACAGAATAAACAATACTGCGATTAACGCCAACTCATGGCCAGCACTTCTAACACACCTCCCTTCACCGTCCATCATTTCTGGTTCCCAGTACCTGGTAACGAAGTAAGGTCTCTTGCCCTTCAACTGAGAGGGGTCGAGCTTAGGTTTTTGGGGCGGGGGAGAATCTTCGAGGGGCAAGTTTCCCTGGCCAGGAGTGTCTTCGTTTCACTTGAGATTAACGAGAGAGATCACGTCCGTCGTTAAGACACCAGATCGTTTAGGAGAGAGAGAGGGAGAGAGAGAGAGAGAGAGAGAGAGAGAGAGAGAGAGAGAGAGAATCAAGTAGAAAAAAATCTGACAAAGGAGCGAGCAAAATTCCTTTTCCACAGCAAGAGGCCGCTCTGTAGTAATTATCTCCACTTGACGACAGATGTTGCTTTAGACGAACAGTCGAGTGGAATTTCCCCGTTTGACGTGGAAGCCCAGGAGAGGGCCACAGGTGATCTCAGGGACGTGGCCCTCACCTCTGGCCCAGGAGAGACCTACTTGTGCCCCCAGGAGAGGGCCACAATGACCAGTAGGAACACGAAGTTAACAGACTAGGCTCTCGGTGTAAAACGAAAAGGCTTCTTGCAATACCTCAATGCATGTGATCACATGGCATGATCCTTGACGGACATTTTTACAGAAAACCGAAGACAAGCTATGCCGTAAGAAGAGGGTATACAAGATATCCATCAATCCTTTGACTATGTAAATCCTTATTATCATGAAAGAAGGTTGAACTGGGATTTGAACAAAAGTGATTCTCCTGACGAAGAAGACGTTCCATGCCACGCACAGTGACCTCTCAACGGGTCACTGTGCTGAAGCAAGAGTAGCATATCTCATGGTATCCTACCTTCAAGTGTAAATCTTCGATCACCTCTGTTCTTAGGAACCTCTAAAAAAATAAGCCTTTATCTTCTAAACGCTTCTTCTTTTCTTAACTGTGAAGTGAAATACGTAATACATTAACGAATATGGATGGCGGCGGACTGCCCAGTTGGGCTGAAGCGATGACGGAGGGAGATTTGTTTAGTATTTCTTCGACCAGGTCGTCAGTACTGTAGCTTTAACGTTTTATGTCCTGCCCAGTACTAATGAAAAGTTTTTCTAGAGGCCCACTCTAATGGTAACGAAGGAAAACTGAGGCGAAAAATGAAAAAAAGTGGTCAATACAAGAGGGAGGCAGAAGGCCCGACGGCTGGTTGACCTAACACGAGCGTCCTCAGGTGGTGCAGGTCAGGAGCCCGATACTGTCACGCCACCGCTACTGCCAGCAACACTCAAGACCACTCCAGTATGGGCTAGGGCCTCCTTAGATTCCTCAGTCCCTGTACAACAGGAGGAGAGGGCCGTGGGTGGTGATACCAGCACTTCAGCTAAATGGTAGACAAATATGTGGTTTCTTCAACAGAATTACTTACTTGACAACTTTTGATCCTTTAATTACGGTGTATTCAAGATCCCCCTCAATACTATGTAACAGATAAGAAGAATATCATTAAGACTCTTCTCTAGCTTTATGCTGACGAGTTCTTTCATCATGTTCTCCTCATAATGTGGTGGGAAAAGACCGCCACGCATTACCTGCGCAGTAGACAATACACCCACAGACTGACGCCTGGAGGTGGCATTGTTCAGTACGCTCTGAAGAAAAAAAAAATAAAAATAAACACTGTCTTTACCGTCTACGTAATAACTGAGCAGCCGAAGGGGGTTGTTCTGGACTAACATGGTGGATCCAGCTTGGCCAGGTGTTGGCGGTGTGGAGGAGGAGGAGGAGGGAAACGCGTAGGAAGAAAGTCTCCACGTCCACAGTTGGGAAGTATGTTCTGTGATGCAACCACATCTTTCCCTCCCTCCCCGACTTCCCTACCCTCCACACACACCCCGGGAACTAAATTCGTAGAGGTGGTGAGTGTGGCGTGAGAGGTGACCCTGGTATAGAGGTCACACAGTTGCTAGGGGGGAGACATGTCTGCCACACTCCCGACATTCCCCAGCGTTACCTAACAAGCCGCTAATACCTTAAGCATGCAGGCACGGGTCGCCCCCCTCCGCGCCCCCGTCCCGTCTTTTCCCAGCCGCTATTTACGAGAGTAGGACACACGGAGACGTTAGCGGGGCTGTATCCTGACACACATGGCGTGATACGCGCCGCGCAATCACCGACTTCGTCTACCGCGGTGGTCTGTCTTCAAGCCCACCTACCGCGGCCACTATAAACACAACACCAACACCAGCGCCCACCCCGCTGTCGTATGCCTCAAGGTTCTATCGGAGTTCTAAAATAACCCAAGACCACCTGAACCACACCCTCGTCAGAACAAGAGACGATTTACACGCACGTGGGACCAGTGAACGAAGCTTTCAGCGGAGGAGATGGACGCGACATACCTACCAATCACTGCTCACACACTATAGCGGTGAGATCGCCGCTGGCCGGGTTGGCAAGGGGCGGGTCCATTGCCAAAATATCCACTTAGCGCGCTGCTTACCGCACATGTCGCCTCCCTTCTGGGAATTTCGACGACTATGAAAAAGAAACACACGAAAGATAGAGTTCTTACCGGACACGAAGCTGTGCGTACATGTACGCAAACTTAACATAGAGAGGCTGACCCTATCAGATCATCATTGCATACCTCAAAGGCCTTCAATAACTATTTATGTATATATCATTATACAACACTTGGACACCTCCGTTCCCTCTCCAGGGGCTCCAACAGCTGCACAGCTGCGTTACACTTGGCCGAAGGGAGAGGAAGGACTACCCTGAAGAGACTTTGAGATTCTTTACTAGACCGTTTTCTGTTCGGCCAGTTGTCATCAGAGGTGACTCTTCACTCGCGATGTAGTCTCAAGCAGGCGGAGTCCGGTAACATCAATATATATATATATATATATATATATATATATATATATATATATATATAGGAGGAAAACTGATGAGAGATACATTAAAACTCAGTGCAAAAGGGGAATTCATGGCTCATGACTTCCACATAACCCAGTAAGCTTACGGAAATTAGTATTCTCTTAACAACTTAACTGTTCGTACCCACTGTGTGTTGTGGGGAATCAATTCATCCTCCACAGTTCAACTTCTCATGCAGGGGGGCCAACTGTATATCACAATAACGATGAAATTAGTACTAGCTTAATTTTCTCTAGGTAGTCATTAGACATATTTCAGGTACGATCAGTGGTGTGTTCACCCGGCGTATGCCATTCTCTCCTCCTGACTAACGTGAGGTCATGTTCTTCTTCTCTTCCAGTGGTTGTGGGTCGTGACCTGCGGCTTGGGGCAAGATGATGCGCCGTGGTCTGGGGCGGGCGCTGGTGGCGGCGCTGCTCCTGGCCGCCACACTCCTCGTAACTGGTGAGTCTGTCGACGACGCTCCCTCCCTCAGCCACCATGCTCCTGCGCTACTACGTGCACGCTCCCCTCATCCGCCACTACGTGCACGCTCCTCTCATCCGCCACAACGTGCACGCTCCTCTCATCCACCACTATGTGCACGCGTCTCTCATCCACCATTATGTGCACGCTCCTCTCATCCACCACTACGTGCACGTTCCCCTCATCCACCACTACGTGCACGCTCCACTCATCCACCACACTCCTGCACTATTACGTGCACGCTCTAATCATCCACTACAACCCACGAAGAACTACTGTCAACCCAACGGTTATATTTAGCGTTAGTTATGTCCACTGCATTTCTTAATCCAATTCTATGTAATTCCATCGATAACTCAAATCACCATGATAATAAAGCCATGTAAAATGTGAATGTACACATCAACGTCACATCTGCAACTGAGCGGGACGGTGGTCTTGGGATATTTCCTACACCCACAGAAGACATTCTTGACGTCATCCTGCGGCGGTGAGTCGAAGGATTTCGACTGTGTGTTATGATTGGTCGATGCCCTGATCCTTAACTGCTGCTGCATCCGGGTCTACAAAGATTTTAACCTGGGTTAAAACAGGTCCACTGACGCGGGACAAACTTAAGCCATAAACAATCAAAATGATCATTCACTATTCAGTAATCACCCAACAACTTTACTCACCTTCCTACCTGATCTAACACTTCAACTATGCCGTTATATTTTTCTTTGTTGTGGCGACAACTGGTCTGACATCTTAGTATAAATACATCCGCATCAAAGACAAATATACATACTATTCCGTCGACTCATTTTCACTTAACATTTCTCCTGTCGCCAATACTGGGGGTAGGGCCACACCCAGAATAACACTGTTCCTATCTTAACAAGTTTCAAGCGTTGTACATATCATACAGGGAGATGACCCCACAAAGGTCTGCTCCCAAGCCAAGCCCTGCCAGTGTTTCACAAGACAGCATGGGAACAGCTGCAGGCAGAGTAAGGGGGGCATCTGAGGCCAGCCTTCTCATTATCTTATTTCATGTCTTGCACCTCGTTTATAACTGTACTGTCGCACACACTTTCTCTAAGAAGTATATATATATATATATATATATATATATATATATATATATATATATATGTGTGTGTGTGTGTGTGTGTGTGTGTGTGTGTGTGTGTGTGTCTCAAATGGGATGGGACGGTGAGTAAACACAAGGGAGAACTCAGTTTCTCTGTCTGAAGGAGGCTTCTTCGCAAGTCGACACGTTAGAAGAATAAGACTCAGAAGCTCTCGCCTGTCTTTACTCACCATCCCATTTCACACACAAACACACACACACATATCCTGTACAGGCTTAACTTTCGACGAATCATTAGGACTGTTCTTAAAATATCCTGTTAACTTTTCACCTGCGGTTTATCAATACACCGAAAAAATGCTATCGTTTCGTAACATAGCGAGGAACAGAAGGGAACAAGAGGGGAGTGGAAGGCGGTGCCCGTGTAGTGCTCGCCCAGTACACTACACACAGTACCCAGGGACTAGCTGACAAGGAAGACATACCAAGCACTGTGTGACGCGCTTGAGCATCACTCACAGCCACTGTCCAGTAAAAAGACGTGGACGCCATGGACGATTCATCATCCCCTCCCGTCACCTCTGTGCGAGCCATGATATATACGTGCTGGAGACAACACCAAGTAACTGAGGCCAACAGGTGCGGCGCAGCGAGGCGGCAGTGTAGCAACACTGCGAATTCTGGCAAGGCGAAGTTTCAAGATGAAAATGACTTGAGTTAGACCAGAGTGAGGAATCTGCGGGGGTCTTGATCAAATATCTCATCTTGGTATCAGATGGTCTGTTGTTCACTGTGTGGAGAACACCTTGTAACCTATATAGCCGTAGGTATTGAGCATCACAAAAAAAGAAAGAAGAACGACAGCCGATAATGTTATCATGTCCCATTTTCGTAATGATAAGTTAAAAGATATCCAGAAGTATCACTGATCTGAACCAGCAACTTAGCCACACTCACCAGGAACCAATACCGCTACGGAACATTTCTGAGACATTAAAACAAACTTTCGTTTGCCTTCCAACTCACGAAGGTCTTTTTAATATGAAGGAAGTGAAGTGACTCTCATTTCTGGCGTTGGGTTTTGGCATGATGAATATTTTACTCAACTGTGGGGAGACTCGACCACCGAGTCCCGGTAACTGTCAACCATCCTGACGCTCCAGCTGCTTCCCCTCAACAACCATTGAATCTTGAGCCAACTAGTGGGCCCAAATATTCCCTCCGTACGTGAAGTGGTGGTGGGTGCCATCTCTCTCAGTTAACCAAGTGGGTTAGTCAGGACCTTCGTCAGTGGCGTGTGGGTTGGCAGGCAAGGTGGTGGGTGTCCTTTCCCTTCCAGTCAACCAGGTGGGTCAATCAGGACCTTCACCTCTAGTGTGTGTGGGTCGTCATCTGCCACCACACACTACACAAGTCAGGAATGGACCCCACTCTCGAGTCTTTAGTACCTCAGTACCGTGCACTCCAGCAGCAGACTGGCACCACAGGTACTACCTCTCTAACTTAGTGAGAAAATAAAGGTCTCTGGAAAGCGAAGGGTAAAACCTTGTTGAAATATAATCAAAGTATCATATATGTCATTAAATGCATACTTACAGGATATGAGAGTATGTGATTTAGCAACAGATATGTGCTACATATTTATCAAATGTGATATAACATTTGACGAAAAAAGAAATACGCTAAACATTATCTAACATAAAAGTTATATATTGTAAAACTTAATAAAAGTGTTACGTAAATCTACCACAAGAAACCTGCACATTTTATTCCATCTCTTGTACAGTACGAAATGAGACTGTCATGGCCTCCGAGATATTGAGACAAACATTGTAATGTACAGCAGAATATCACAATGATGGGGTAATACATTGACACTCATATGCTTTCGAACTCTAGTGTGGGCTTACCGTCGTTCCTCCACGAATATTTGAAATGCATACCGAGCCTCGGAAAGATTTAGCAGTTCGAGCACAGATCTCTGAAAAACGGTTAATCGCGAAACTTTGTAATACAAAAACAAACGGATCGGTGCCGTGGGCTGCATACATGCTGTTTTTCAAATATCTTGAATGGTGAAAATAGCAGTTACTTGTTTACCAATGGCGTCTTAGCTTCGTCTCTTTCTTGAATATCAACTGACTGCTAAATCTATCTCATTCTTGTATCTCCCCTGACGAAATGATCAGTACACGAAAGTGCACTTGGGACCTTATCGTGTTTCATTTTCCTCGTGGATACCAGTAAATATATATATATGTATATCACACTGGAGAAATAAAAGAATAATTCTAGGAGCTCTATATATCAGTCCATAACCTTGCACCCTCATCAGTAAAGTGACAAAAATTAGATATCTCAAAGGTTTGGCAAGAAAAGTATGACGATAGGTTGGCATCATCATGCTAGGTTACATGACCCAACATATGGGATTGGGCGGGAATGGTACCTGATATAATCTCGTACTGGCTGTTAGCGTTATGACATCTAGTGTCCACAGACCGAATGAAAGATTCATGTTTTCTTTACAGGCAATAAGTATGGATTCTACAATTTTCCTTTTCTAACAACAATTCGATTTATAAACCAATGGATGGTCTTCCGTGCGAACTTTTTTGAAAAGAGTCTTTCTTGGTCGCTTCTAACCGGTCTCTTGTGTATGGAAACCCTAGCATCTATACTGCACCAACTGTGGCCAATGTCTGTCTTGCTACACTGTTATAAAGAATTATAAACCCCAGGATTACTTGCCTGAGCTGTCAAAGGCCAGCAGACAGGTCCGCCAGTCTATTTCCCTTTCTGGAATAGATTGGTATCTGTTCCATGTACTGTATTGCAGACGCTGTACAAAAAGTATACAGATAACCGCCCATACTGGACAATGTTTGGATTACACTTGATGTATAACATTAGGAAGCAACTGCAACTTCCGCTGTCCTGGCAGACAGCTCCCTCTATCACTATACCAACCTACCTACCCGGCTGGGAGACTAATTACTCACAATTCTCACCTTCAGCACGCTGCCAAGACCAGTGCTCCTGAACACAGAGAGAGAGAGAGAGAGACTCTCTGCAGACTAATAACAACCCAACTCAGTATAATCCAAACTGACGGCTCTCTCAGCTCTGCCACTGGGAGGGCTGGAAGTGCTTTCAGTGAAGCTCAACACAACAGTTCTGGAGCAGAGGGAAATGACAAAATAAATAACTGGGAATCTACCTCACAAACTGATTCGTCCCCCATACTCGTCGCCCTTGAATTAGCAAAGACCACAACCAAAGACAGCTTTATTATCTCTAAGTACATCCTCACCACTTGCCATTTACCCAGGGTCAGAATATTCGTAACAAGTTTGTCCCTGATGCCAGCTACAGATGTGCCATCATTACTGGTAAAGGGATCCAGTCCTAACTGTAGTGGATTCCCTGTCCCGTATATCTCCGACGGCATGATTTAAAGACGATGCCGTTGCCAAACTTACACTAGATCAAGGGGCTGGTGAACAAGGATAACGTGTTAAGTACAAGAATGTAAACAGGCACTCGTAGATCCATTTTCTATCATAATAAAACATATAAAGTTAGCCATGTGTATGGAGAAGGTAACTAGAGCAGCAGACTGCAAGATGTTGTCACTGCCTAGATTAAGGCTAGGCTACGTCTACTAATGTCGCTTTATCTTCGGATATGTGAGTCATATGAACTGTGAAGTGTGTTGGCAGGGAGGGATATGAACACACACAACAGTAATATTTGATTTTCTCCCAGTGTAACACTTGGAGAAAAATATTTCAGACAGGTCTAAAATGAAAATACTTCAAGAGATGGTACAACACCTTACTGTTAATGCACGGTACTTGAAAATTTGAGACTTTATCCACTCTGCGCATCAAGCATGTGAGTTATCTTTATGGAAAGACTTTGGGTTAACGTAGAGAGCAGGTTAACTTTGCATCATCTAGTGTTTGAATCTTGTGGCGACTGGAGTCGGACGAAGACACTCTACAATCTCTAAAAGCCTCTTTGCGCTACCTCTCGCATGATAAGTGAGGCCGCAACAGCAAACTAGCCGGTGTTTGAGGTAAAACTGACATGCGAACTGACCGGTCTGTTACCTTCCCACCGGATGATGTGTGACCTGGTGACACAGTCGGCCTGCCAACTCCAGCAGCACCAGGTAATGTGTGACTTGGTGACACATTCGGCCTGCCAACCCCAGCAGCACCAGGTAATGTGTGACTTGGTGACACATTCAGCCTGCCAACCCCATTAGCACCAGGTAATGTGTGACCTGGTGACACAGTCGGCCTGCCAACCCCAGAAGCACCAGGTAGCGTGTGACCTGGTGACACAGTCGGCCTGCCAACTCACGGAGCGAGAGCGATGGGGTGGCGTCGGCCCGGGTGGGGCAGGGGCTCTGGTGGTGGTTGGCCACCCGCCACCCACCTGCTCCCTGGCTGGGCCAAAACCCCTCCAGCCTCACACCCACCGACATGCCCACCCAGTACAGCAGTATAACCTTCCTGAAGTTCACTGGTACTATGTTTAAGAGTACCTAATTTCCCAAGACTGCGCTTAAAAATCAAATAATTACAAGCCATTAAGAGAGTACTGCCAGGAGTGTCCGCCGGTGGCGTGGAGGAAGATGGGTGGTGTGACAGCAGTGTGGGGCTATATTCTGCGGCGGTGAACTCTACAACGCCCACTTGCTCGGCTCCACCACATACTTGGACGGTGTGTGTGTGTGTGTGTGTGTTGTGTGTGTGTGTGTGTGTGTGTGTGTGTCCCGGGGTTTGCCCCTCTCGTTTCTGCCAGCCTCTCCACCATCATCTTCACCTGGCCCACACAAAGTAATCCGACTCCTCCTTACAATAATTAGCACTCAGTCTTTAGTATATATATTTATTTATTAGGACAGGAGAGGCCAGACACCCTCCGGACAGTGTCAGAGGTTAGGTAGTGAGCCGAGCGGGCAACTCCAGAACCAATCTCCCCTTAACAAAACAAATGTACTCCAATTTTTGGGAGAGGAAGAGAAGCAGAAACTGAGATCGTTACTTTTCTATTACGTTTTTGGTAAACGTTTATTCTGAGTTTCCAAATGGTGGCCACACGACTAACAAACGTTCTGGGTGGGAAGACAATGGCATATTACAGGGAATACAACACAGGATCAGCAGACGAGGGTTAGGAGCAGCCAAGATAACGATCAGCGTCAAACAGCATATCCCATCATCAGTTGCAGGCTGCATGACAACGACAGTTCATGTATTAAGTTAAAAATTAACTCTTCTAAAAACAGGAGACAACAGTTCACAATCCCCTGTTGCCATCCAGGCTAGGTAAAGGTGGACATGGCAACTGCCCTCATTACTATAGTAGGTCTTACAAGCTTGGCTTATCTTTAACGAACCCCATCCGACCAACATTCAAGTTCTCCTGGGACATGATGTACCCTTTATAAAAGCAAAGTTCGAAGCCCCATCCAAACCAGATTTTATCTTCAACCGGGCAAGATTCGAGTCCTCCTCACGGGCGAGGATGTGTTATGTCAAGGAGCGAATTCAACCTCAACAAGATATGATTCGAGCCCGTCTCAAGCAAGATTTAAGCCTCGTCCGAGAACTGTTCGATCACGCCTCCCAATGTTAGTCCAAGAGTGAGTTTGAAGCAACAAATTAATAAGTTAAAACAGAAAAAAATAATAGTATTAGTTATATTTAAAAGCCTTTACATTTACTGTTGTTCTGCGGAACTGAAAAACTATGTATCACTGTGAGAGCCCTGTCTCCGGAGGACATCTCATTTGATGTCATGTCCGCTCGCCCTTGTATCCTAGCACGACAGTATTCTTTTCATATACTTATTTCATCTATCAATTTATTTATCATTATTGCCATTATCATTTCATAACGGTGGCGGATGAAGCTTTTCTTGAACGTGTGAATTCGAACGTACGTAAGAGATCTCTGAGAACTTCCACCACAACTGCCATCATCATCATCATATGTAAGGCAATATTTGCAGCCCGGCCTCATGATGAAAACATCAGCGGGTGCTGCTTCACGCTCGGCGGCCTCGATGCTGCGTGCCAACACCAGTCATCTTGGCACACCGTGGCTGCCTGCAATACCAGGGGGATCGTCCGCCCTCCTCAGTCAGTCTACTGATTCCCTGAAGCTGCTGTTTACAAACTCCGGGTAACGCTGTCAGGTTCATGGAACACACACGCACGCGAGTTCAGGGTTAATGTGGTGTTGGTCTGGCGGTCAATGCGTTGATTGCTCTCATTCTTTTATATTCCGTTACCTTCTTAGCCAGTGAACTAAACTCAAGATTAACAGTAGCGTTGCCAGGATTATGGCCATTATTTGTTCTGTACCCTAGAGAGAGAGAGAGTTGAGCCATCACAATCATTATATTATTAAACACGTCGCTGAGGTTCCTAGCGTTGTAGAAACCACATTGTTGTCCTGGTCATTAAACTTACGACTCGAGCTGCACAAAACGTAACATAACTCAGTTTGTGAATATCCCCAACCCCGTGTTCAGCTGCACCTCGACTGGTGAGGGCGAGCTCCTCATATTCGTCAGCTGTCACGGCAGGTATTTTGGGGCTGCGACCGTGCCACTGCTGCCAACCACAACAACGACACACCTTATTTGTTTCTCCCCCTCCCACCCAACCCCGGGTCACACAGCTATGTCGTGGAACAGCTTTACTTACTCAAACATTCCTCACTCCAACATCAGTGAATCGTCGCTCTGACCACAGCTGGTGATTCATTACCAATGAATATGAAACTATAGCCACAGGCGCATTTAATGTTATTTTGAACAACCATATAAACTGCTCTAGTAACAAAAGATTCCTTCCGTTCTTTACTTCTGTACGCAAAATATTGTTACCTAAATAGACAATGGAATATGCCTTGAGCTGTTAAACCTAAAATGCACCGCTGTGGGGACTAGCTTATCACAAAACTAACAACCATCCTTTCCAATGCGAACCGTTATGTAACGTTTCCCCAGACCCGCGTCTTGTACAACACTACTATTTATGAC
Organism: Panulirus argus; assembly: GCA_038088735.1. Lineage (NCBI taxonomy): Eukaryota > Metazoa > Arthropoda > Malacostraca > Decapoda > Palinuridae > Panulirus > Panulirus argus. The sequence goes on along the minus strand of JAYMFT010081168.1, from coordinate 2,255 downwards.
GACCTTAACATCATCCTAAATTGTTAGAAAACATTAACCAGAAACTATAGTGTATAATATAAACATTCTGATACATAAAAGTGTCTCGTCTATTCGGATCTCGATTCGAGCCAACTGTTTCACTGTTGTATGATGGCCCTAAACGCCAGTCCGTAACAGAGGTCCGTGATGAAAACCTAGGCTATCCTTCGCTGCTTATCAGTAAATAGCGCCCCACCTGTGCGACATCTGGCGAGCGGTATGAATCTGAGATCTTGTCTGCTCTCCTCCACACCGTATTTACGACGATCCATCTAAGACACCTCCACCTGCTTAACCAACATCATCCATATCCCCCCTCCCCCTTTTTTTAAAAACATATACATGAAAAAAATATCGAAGCGAGAACTCTTAATCTGATGACAGGAACCCCTGATATCAAGATGGAGCATCCAGAAACAGCAGCACCAGGTCAACCTATTTTAGATGCGAGATCGACTGGGGGGTATCATGTTTCTTCGCTACATATACGTACGTCATCAGCACTGGAGTGCCGGAAGCAGCCTTTGGTTCTATTCTTCACTTGTTGCAGAATATTAGCTAATGATTCTTGACGATTCCCAGCTACGAATGACTCAAATAGTAATGCTATGTTACGGTACATGTTAACAATACCACAGCGGAATAGCGCGGTGTGCTCCAAGGTTTCGAACGTGACATGATTTACATGTTACATACAGGAACACTTGAAATTGATTCTGTGGCGGGTTACACAACACGTAACTAACTTATTGAAAAAAAAACAGTTATAGTTTGTATATTCTTTCTTTTTGTTGGAAGCCAAACATCATTACCCAGGCAAGCGTAAATTCATTGTCAGTAAAATTTCGACTGGGCGATGCATTTTCTTTTTTCTGGAAATTTACAAGGTTGTATGAAATGAAAATCTAATTATATACAGTGAAGCGTGACACAAGACTGATATGAATCTAAACAACTGTGCCAAAAACATACTTTTTCCGTACGTTTTCGGTGCACAAGATGTCTCAAACGTACGGTAATCGAACTGAAGTAAGTTAAAGGATTCTTCATTTCCTTACATATTTGTCGTATTCTACTTTAGGTCGTGTGATGCGACCAAGTTAGGTTAAGTCGTTCGTTTGGTTCGTGTGTTGGCATCTGCATCTTAGCGAAACGCTTACGATGTCCGAGTTTGCTATAACTAATTTCACGGTAAACATACAATGCATTGTGATGATTACTATTGTTGTTGTGTGTTTAGGGAAGAGAGTTTGTAACTCATGCTGCATCGTCTACCGACCTTGTATGGGTACCTAGATCTACCTCTTTGTGTATACATCCCCAGCCCAGCCTCGTTTCCGGAATAGCTGCATTAATGACAGCGCGTATGATTGTGTCCCGCGGTGGACTGTCGCATAATTTTTAACTGTAATCCGGACTGAACTACACAACAGATTGAAGCTTAAAAATATGCCAACTGCTGACGTATTGCTCTGATATATCCTGGATTGAATTTACCCTTACGTGACTTTCATATCCAAACCTCTAATATCAATAACGTTTTTATATTTTCAAGTGACAGACAGAAACGTCCGTTAATGTCCGTCACTTAAAAAGGACGCTCAAATGATACGAGTTCCGTTTTAACTGAATCTGTCATATGTCACAGTTAAAATGACATGCATACCTTTCTTTAAGTCGAGAAAATAAATGATTGCGGGACTAACAGAAGTACACTGAGTTCCATTTTCATGACCACGGTCGGATCAACACCCCTCCAGCACATTTTACTGTGGTAACTCGTCCAAATGTGTTCCACAATTACTAGTGGTTATGTTTTCATTACTTTTAAACAAATCGCACAAAAATCGGTCAGGTTATGAATGTCATTTTAGATGAGTTGATCATTTTCCTTTTTATTTGATGATATCAAATTTCAAGTATTTCAAGGTAAGTGCTGAACACACACGGTTTAATCCTATTTATCAGACTCGCTGGGCGGCACTGGCGTAAGCTCCGATACACAGTTTAAACTACATATGATTATGTCCAAAATCGAACGTTGAATTTGTGATGTCGCGAACGACACATTAAATGGATGTCATTTACAGAAGCCTCGAATAGATGTTTACTTGCTTTCCAATTCATTGGCCTGATGCGTTCAGCTGATGACGCATTCAATATAAAAATTTTTTTTGCGAATATTACTTAGAATATATATATATATATATATATATATATATATATATATATAT
>JAYMFT010081157.1:0-14282 GCA_038088735.1 Panulirus argus | reverse complement strand
GGAGTGAGGTGACCGTGGGACGTAGGGTGACGGTAGAGCGTGGGGTGACGGTGGATCATGGTAACGGTGGTGTGGGGTGATGGTGGGGCGTGGGGTGACGGTGGAGGGTAGGGTGACGGTATGGCGTGGGATGACAGTGGAGCGTGAAGCGTCGGTGGAGTATGGGGCACTGGACCGTGGGGTGACGGTGGAACATGGTAACGGTGGGGCGTGGAGTGACGGTGGGGCGTGGGGTGACCGTGGGGCGTGGGGTGACGGTGGAGCGTGGGATGACGGTGGGGCGTAGGGTGACGGTGGGGCGTGGGATGACGGTGAAACGTGAGGTGACGGTGGAGCGTGGGGTGACGGTGGAGTATGGGGTATTGGACCGTGGGGTGACGGTGGAGCGTAGGATGACGGTGAAGTGTGGGGTGACGGTGGGGCGTGTGGGGTGACGGTGGGGCGTGTGGGGATGGTGGGGTGTGGGGTGACGGTGGAGCGTGGGGCACTAACAGCGGAACATGGGGTGACAGTTGACGAGGAGTGGGTGGAGTTCGAATCCCGGACACAGTCTAGATGGCAGACAGCCAACCCAGCTGCTGGGATAAGCCAGAGGGAGAGAGAGTGGCACAAGAGACGGGGCGTCAATCCTTCTCCCCGTAACGATACCAGTAGTAACGACGCAAACAAACCCGCACACAAACACGTACAAGTTCATCATATCACAATTATTAATAATTCACCAGGACCAGAACATGAAGGGCATAACGCTCAAATAATCTAATTACAATTTCAATTAATTTCGCCATAAAAACACGGCCTTTCCAGTACTCAGTCCCATTACAATTTTATATCAGGTCATCAGAGTTATAACATTACATACGGGGGAATACCTCGTATTTACGGCTACACCAGGTCTCCCTCCCTTCAGCATGACGGTACGGGACTTCAGCATGACGGAACGACCCTTCAGCAGGACGGTACGACCCTTCAGCATGACGGAACGACCCTTCAGAAAGACAGTACAAGCCTTCAGCGTAATGGTACGGGCCTTCAGCATGACGGTACCACCCTTCAGCATGAAGGTACGAGTCTTCAGCATGGTGGTGCGACCCTTTAGTATGATGGTACGAGCCTTCAGCCTGAAGGTACTAGCCTTCAGCATGACGTTACGAGCCTTCAGCATGACGGTACGACCCTTCAGCATGACGGTACCACCCTTCAGTAAGACGGTTCAAGCCTTCAGCGTGACGGTACGATCCTTCAGCATGACGGAACGACCCTTCAGTAAGACGGTACAAGCCTTCAGCGTGACGGTACGAGCCTTCAGCATGACGGTACCACCCTTCAGCATGATGGTATGAGCCTTCAAAATGACGTTACGAGCCTTCAGCATGACGGTACGGGTACAAAGTGCTCAAAGGGCAAAATACCAGAAACCGCTAGCAAGTAGCTAACAGCCAGTGGTGGGTAACCAATATCTGGATCTTAATGGCGACTCCTGCTAATCGTAAAAACTAAATGCGGCCAATTATTTCAGTCTATGAGAGAGATGAGACCAGATGAACAGCAACAAACGCTTAACTACCAATCAGCAGTCCCGCAGCTAATGGCAGGCGGCGGAGCCAGGGAACAGTTACGGGAGTAATGTGGGGGGGGGGGACCCATGGCGGAGGATGAGTTACAAACTGCCAGCCGCACCTGGAGAATAGATCACTAAGCTGAAGCCAGACACCTTTCGTGTGTGTTACGTCTGTGTCACATGATAAGAGTCGGTGTGGAATCTAAGAACACAATCTGAATGCAAAAGCGGGCGATGTGGCACCTAAGGGGCACAGCTGAGAGAGAAGAGCGAACGGTGTAAAAGGAAAGAGGAACAGCTTGTTAAGTTGTGTGCTGAAGAAAGACTGGTAGTCAGAAATATTTGGGTGAAAAGCAAAAAGTGAATAAATAAGTATACATGGGCGATTGGGGCTGTGAGTCGGCGGGGATTCTTGGATCATGTGCCAACAGATAGGCCTTACGTAAAGGAGAGATTGTTGGATGGGAATGTGTTGAGAGAGGCAGCGGGTGGAATGTATATTTCTGGGAGGCGGGTGTGATACTCTGGAGTGGTTTTATGAAAAGAGGTAATGAATGACGTGGGTAAAAAAAATGATGAAAGCGAGTGAGCTTAGAAGAGAAGCGTGTGTGCAGGGATACCGAGAGAGACCGAGTGAAGAGCGACAAGCGGTGGGAGTAAACATAACACGGGGAGTGGAAACGGAGTGGAGGGTATTTCGGGAAGCAGTGCTTAAAAGGAGCACATGACATTGAGAAGATGGGAGCTTAGCGTTTTAAAACGGGTAGTTAGTAATGGAATGAAATTAGACTGGTACTGAGAGAGAGAGAGAGAGAGAGAGAGAGAGAGAGAGAGAGAGAGAGAGAGAGAGAGAGAGGTTTGGCTGGTATCTGCAAGGAACAAGTGCGAGTAAGGGTATACAAGTGAAAGGAGGAGGTATACTAGAGAAAGATGGGAGCTGAAAAAAGAGAGCATATGAGAAACAGAGTGAGACAGTATTGATAAACTTGAGATGGCTAAGTGGTAACAGCCAAAGAAAAGGTGAAAATGAGACAGAATGAGCATTTTGAAGTACTATTGCAAGTTTCAGACGACTAGATGACGGATGTGGAGTGTCTGGGACGAAAGGGGCAAGCACAGTGATCGTGTCCTGACGAATGGCTCGGTGAGAGGAGAGGAAGTGATGAAGGCCTTGCCTAGGATGAAGTTCGGCAGAAGCGCGTGGAACTGCAGACGAGTTTCTCAAGTAGTTGATGGTAGGGTTATCAATCTGTTAGTCAAGCTATTCAACGTCTGTATGACCCGTGGTGAGTGCCGGAGGACTAACAAAATTTATGTATAGTGCCCCTATATAAAAGCAAGGACAACAAAAATTAAAGCTTAATTTACAGAGGCATGGGTCTGTTGAATATCCCTGAGGAGATGCATGGGATAGCGGTGATAAGAGGGTGGTGAAATGTGCAGAACAGAAGATATGGGAGGAGCAGTGTGGCTTCAGGACAGGTAGAGGATGTGTTTGCTTTGAAAATTTTCTATACGAAATACTTGGAGAAAGTGAACTGTGTGTGAATATATGGGGGTATTTGAGAGTTTACTAAATGCAGTCAGGAGATGTTACCAGGAAAGCAGGGCGTGTGCGCGAGTAGGGGTGACTGATGCTCGGCGAGGGTGAATCTGCATCGGGAGTGTGTTGGTGTCATCGTTGTTGTTTGATCTGTATTTTTCACGGGACGGTGAGGGAGGAAATGCAAGGATCTTAGAGAGTGGGCCAGGTCTGCGGTTCACTAGGGGTGAGGGTCGTGGGGGATGCATTAAATGCTGTTTGCAGTTGACACGGCTTTTGTGGAAGGCTTTGGAGGGAAACTCCAAAAGCTGGCGATGGGGTGAGGGAGCGTGTGTTACAGCAGGGTTAGTCTGAATGGAGAGGACCCGAAGGAGGCAGGGTGCTTTAGGTACCTGGGAGCGGACTCGGTAGCAAGTGGAGCCAAAGAGGCTGAGGTGAGTCACAGGGTTGAGGAGTGGGGTCAGGTCTTGGGTGCAATGAGGAATGCGTGGAAGGTGTGGTATGTGACTGTTAAAGCAGAGATGGATGCATTTGCAGGTTTAGTGGTCCCGGCAGATTTGTACAGATGTGAGTCTTGGATCCTAAATTTCTGAAGAACGGAAAAGCGTATACGTGCGGGAAGTGATATGCCTGAGGGCAATATGTTGTGTGAGGCGGGTTGATCGCATTGGGGAAAACAATGTATGAGCGAAGTGTGGTAGTATATGCTGTATGCTGACCAGGATGTGCTGATATTTCTCGGACGTATGGATAGAGTGAGTGAAGAAGGGCTGATTGGGAGGACATACAAGTCATAAGTGGAGGGTAGAAGGAGAGGAGGAGACCAAGAAGGAGAAGAAAAGAAAGAGTGAAAAAGTTTTCAGGATATCGGGGTTTGAAAATTCAGGAAGGTGAGAGGCGTGCATGAAACAGAATGAATTGGAGCGAGGTGGTATAACTGGGACAATGAGCCATCGGTGGGCTGAAACACGCCATATGAAGAAGTAAGGGTAAAATATGGAACAGTCTGTAGGGTTTGGCTGTGGATGGTATGCTCTGGTCCCGGTACAATATACATGACAACTACAGTGAATCGGAGTTTGCATAAAAGGCATCCATTCTTCTGTTCCTGACACTAACCTCGAACAAATGTGGTTAAAAGGAAAATAAAATAATAATTATAAAGTGCAATGATATTTGTTATGGTTTATTAATCTCGTCAAATGGATGTCTCCCGTTTCTGGAGAAAATGTTCCTAAATCTGTCCACAAGTGTGATATGAGCTGTGTTTACTGGATTATACACCATGCAAAAAGGTGTAATATTAAGGTTTGTAAGTCACGAAAATATTTTTGCGATACAATTGCTCGTCTTTCGTTGTAGCGGACGGTGCCGCCGCGTCGCAAGTGGCAGGTGGATAGTTTATCTGTAGTTAAATTAACAACTGTGGCCGAACAAGGTGAAGTGTGGTAGTTTAGCTGGAAAAACAGATGACTAAATCACTGCAGACATAACTTTTACTAACTGTCCTTTAGTACTGTACTGATTTTTCCAACCAGGTGTGACACTGATGCAGGGAGGGTGTGAGCAGACAGACAGCACCTGAGACATCGCCAACGTCTGCCGCATTCCCTCCCGTTGGCTTGCCACACGATCATGGTGTGGCCGGGCGAAGTGAGGGGGTTGCTGTCATGCCGAGAGGGGGATTTTGATCCCGTGCTGGAGCAGCTTTCGACCCGTCGTTTCCCATCAATCTTGCTGACGTCCTATTGAGGACGACGTACTTGTGGGGATCGCTCCAAAGGGAGCTCGTCACATGAGGACGCGTAGGTCAAGAGGGTCGTGATACGGAGGGCAGCAGACTGATAGCGTGGAGAGTGTGGGGTGATGTAAAGAGCGCTGGCGTTTCCTGTGGCCGCACTGAGTGCAACGTTCTAAAGCACTGACCTCAAGGTCCTCAGTCTGAATTTGGTGTGTGGTCAGTGATCGCTGTATTCTGTGACTGGAATATTCGTAACTGTTGTTATGTTATTGTTTATCATCTGTCCTCCGACTCCTACTCAGCTTTCTTCAGTGCCCGTAATCAATGCCAGTGTGTTATCTGTGAAGCTGAGCGTTCCTTTAACCAAGGGAAGTGCAACAGCCTCTCCTCTTCATCCACTTTCGGGTTTTTAACTAAAGGCATCACTAACAACTTCTGTCGCACTAACTTGCCTTAACTTCTCTATTCTCACGGCTCTATAGGTGTCCCTCTCAATGACACAACTCTTTCTCGTTTCTGTTTCTCCTCTAACTCTACCTTGGTTGACTAACATTCCTCAATCCCCTAATGTTCCTTTTACTGTCCGAGCAGCATTTCTCTCTCTGGACACAAGCAAGTGTGTGTTACCAAATTTGCACCTGCGCTTGCTCGTCTACTCTGCTTTTGTTTAAAAACCAAAATTTTTCCTTCTTGGAAGCATGAATTGGTACAGCCCATCCCTAAGAAGGGTGACCGTTCTAACTCCCCCAACTATCATCCTGTTGCTCTGACGTTTGCTATCTCTAATCCCTCCTCAACTCCCATACCCTGAAACACCTTGAATCTCACAGTCTTCTCTCCGAACATCAGTATGGATTCTGCAAGGCGAGATCCTTTTGGTGACTTTGTTTCTTATCTTACTAATGTCTGGTCATCATCTATGGCATATTTTGCAGAATCTAATGTACTGCCCCTTGTTATTTTAAAAGCTTTTGACAGGGTGTGGCATTGGGGGTCGCATTTTCAAGCTTCCTTCTTTTGGCTTTCCTCCCTCATTTTGTTCCCTCTCTGATCGATGTCTCTACAGTTGTTGATGGATCAGCCTACCCCCTTTACCAATTACCAGCAGTGTTCCTCAAGATTCTTCCTTCATTTTATCAACTATTTACCTCCTACCACAGAAAATCAAGTACACTTGTCTGCCGACGACTGAACACTGCATTCCTGCCCTTCCTACAAATCTGCTTCATCCCTTCCCGTTCGATCAGCAGGATATCTTATTGGGATACACGGAACCTAGTTAAGGTTACACTTCTAAAACCCAGTTTCTGCTCATCTTTCTATAAAACTTCGCGTCTCTTTTGATGGATCTGTAATTTAGCACTTAACACAATGAACATACTCGGTGTCACTTGGAAACCTCACATTACGGAAATACTTAAGTCTTCCTCTAAGAAACTGGAAGTCCTGTAGATGCAATAAATTCTTCTCTTCTGAACAGACGCTCCGTTTATATAAATAATTGATTCGTCCTTGTATGGAGTACTGCTCTCACATCTGAGGTGGTTCTAGCTCTGCATCCTTACTTGACAGAGTTGAGTCTGAGGAAAATCGACTAACCAGCTCTCCTCATTTTAGTAAACTCACAACTTGACCCGCTTGCCCTACGCCGCAATGTTGGTTCACTTTCCCTGTTCTATAGGTATTATTTTGGTTTTTGCTCCCGAGAGCTGGTTGCTTGTGTGCCCACACCACTAGTTAGACCACGCATTACTCGGCAAGATACTACGTCATAAAATCACTGTGTGGCCGTTGGCAACGCTAGGGTGGGCCGTTTTGAAATCTGTTTCTTTCTCTGCACCTCGAAACACTGAAACTCTTTATCCCCACCATGTCTCTCCTAACAACTATGGCCTTGCCCTCCACTTCTCCACTTCATGTCACCAGTAACGATGCTCCTGACATGAGTGCAATAGGTACAGGTCATGTCACCAGTAACAACACTAATGACATGAGCGTAACATCTACAGGTTACGTCAGCCGACGACGAGGTCATCGAAAAAGCCAGGTCACAGAAGTCTTCCTGTTGACTTGGCTGGCTTAGTTGAGGCAGAGGAGGGTCGCAGGGGAGCAGAACTGTTACTAACTCTACAGGGTGATTGCTAGCAGGTGGAGGAGCGAGGAACCACATGTTGTGTTCCCTGGTGATCTGAGTTCCTCGAACAAACACTGACGTCAAATGTTGCTTGTTTCTCTGTCTTTGTCCGTTCATTATATCATGGGTATAACTCGGAGTCCTCATCCACCCCAGGTGATGAAGTCCCAGTACAATGGTCACGCTGGCCTGGGGCTTCATATACGAGACAGGAGGAGAATAAGAAGAAGTGTCTCCTGACACACGCATGGCTCCTGGTGTTGTGTCCGGTAATGACTGCGACCTAATGGCTCTGAGCCTTGACTCCCGGCCTCCAACAACTGTTCAGATATAGATTTTTTCTTATCTCTGACCCCCGACCTCCCTCCAAAATTCTTTTGATATAGATTTTTTATCTGCAGAACAGTGTCTGTGATGAAGGGTTGGCGTAAATTCATGAAGCCAGCCTTCAGGCAGCGTGTACTCAATGTTCAGCGCCATTTTAGTACACTGAACCTTGCAAACTTGACCTTAAACTCCCGATAAAATGCACAAAGTCATTAAGTATCTTTTTATAACACAAGCAACCTTGACCTTCAAACCCCGACGTCTCAAGGTTAACGAGGTGTGGTACTGCGCCTGGGTTACGGGTCTGCTCCATAGGCGGTCATGAGGCGCCTGTATAACATAGCGGCACACGGTCTTCTGTAACAGATCGGCACGTACAGTCTGAAGAACAGAGCGGCGCGCACTGTATGTATAACAGAGCGTACGTAAAGTCTGTATAACAGAGCAGCACATAGGGCACCCCCCCCCACCCAAGCCGGGGTAGCCAGTGCCCACGTGCAGGAAATGCGACAGGCCCCGCGCTGGGCCGCGGGAGGACTGCTTCCCAGTAACGAAATAATCGATGAAATTATGACGTAATAAACCTTCCATGTAACGACACACGAACCTCGAAAAAAGTCATAAAATTCAGTCAGGAAAAAGGTACGTACAACATGGTCGGATCTGAGCACGTGCAGCACGCGCACCACACACGCGCGCGCTTGATAAAATGGGTTCGGTATTCTAGGGTTCACCCCCCCCCCAGACACCTGGCCATCCGTCGCTGTATGAGAAGACGGCGGGAGCTAGTGTCCGTCCGTGTGTGTGTGTGTGTGTGTGTGTGTGTGGCTCCGTCCCCCGTCCTTCTATACCAGCATCGAAGGGACAACTGAGGGATCTAGTTTTACTGCAGTCGTCTTCCTCACCCGGGATGGAAAAAGAAATCATCTCCTCACGTGTGACAGTCTCGGGCCGGCAGGAGCGTGGTACATGTGGCAGCCTGGACCAGCTGTGGCGGGTGCCGATGACACTACCAAGACTGGCACGTTTTCTCTGACTGGTTCGGTATGGATCGTGGGCTACAGGGCGTCAGCAGGCTATTGCTAAGACTAGCGATCGATATTTCCTCTCTCGCCCAGACCCAGTGCACAACCACAGCACCTGCGATGATTCGTGAGGGCCAATCACCTCTGCACTGAAGAGTTATACGCTGTGGTTATTCATCTGCCTTAGATTCACCGCAACTCATGGTGACGGCGATGCATGTAGTTTACGTTCTTCCAGTGTGGTTCACATTCACCTGGCAGGTGACAGGAGAACGAGAAATGTCCCCAGGTGAACCCATCCGTTCGCATGAGTTATCAGGGGAAGGCGAGCCAGCTGTGGTTGGTGGGAGGCCGTTCCTCCCTCCAGCAACCTGCCATCCCCAGAGTGCAAGACGGCGCCCACGTGCAGCAGACCAGCCTTTCCGAACCGCCTGCGCCGTACACAAGTCATCTGCCCACCGCCGCCTTTCCCCCTGACGCATCTCCCAGATCAACACCTTTAGGCAGTAGCAAGACTCAACCCATTAATGTTAGTAGCACGATAGTCAGCACAGCGAGCTACCAGCAACACAGTCCACCCTGACCAGCACTGGGGAGGATGTACTTCTTGAGGTTGACGCATCTAATCTAATCAGTAAATATTCCGGACGAAAGGTTCCAGGCAATAAAATGTTTACAGCTGGTGTGTATTATGAACCAAGCGTTCATCACTCTGCTCATTTAGATTTTTGAGAAAAATCATTAAAACTGTAAAAGTTGCAATAGTTTTGAAAAAATAAACTGACGGTAGAGAACATACTTTCTGGCAGACAGGGGTCCCGTCTTCTCAAAATGCTGTGGGGCTCAGCAGACGCTTAATCCTGCACGGTCACCACCTGACCTATAAACAGATTAAACAGCCATGGTGACATCTTGCATCCTTAATGGAAACCCTTCACCTAAAAGCACTCATTTTCTTCCCTCCCTACTCGCACTTACACCTTACTATTTCGGTAAGAACTCCTTCCTGCTTCTAGTTAAAAAATTCCCACACATAAATTCGTGACACTTACTAAGCATCTCTGTCAAATGCTTAATCCAAATCCATGAATGTCACATATAAATCCATTCCTTTCTCTAGGTATTTCTCACCATATTCTTTTGAAGCAAACACCTGATCCACATATCCTCTGCCACTCCTAAGGCCACACTGCTTCTCCCCCATCTGATGCTCTGGGTGTGTCACCATTCTCTCAAAGGTCAGTCTTTCATGCACCTCAACAGGTCCACTCAAAATTCATAGCTATGTAATTCGAGCACTCACTTCTGTTCCTCTTATCTTTATATAAAGGCAGTATACAGGCGCTCCGCCACCTCATCTTGAACCATACATACATTGGAAATCATGACTAACCAATCCACAACAATATCACCTTCTGTATTGAAAAAAATCAACTATAATCTCATCCACTCCAGATGATTTGCCGTCCTTCATCTTAAGTAAGACATTCACCACCTCTTCTCTTTTCACTAAATCATTTGCCACAACTCCATCGCTCCTTATGTATCTATCTCACAAACAGCTCAAAAGTGCCGTGCCACCCTGTCACCGAACACAATTAACCGTCTTTCAGAATACTCACTCCATCTGCTCTTTACCTCCTCCTTGCTTGTTACCACTACCCCATCTGCTCCTTTGCCTATGTCCCAGTTTGTTCTCTTTTCATCACACTCATCACCTTCTTCCAAAATATTTGTTATTCTCTTTGAAGTTTGCCAATATTCTCACCCCATCCCTCATTTGCCCTCTTTTTCATTCTCAGTCCTTTCCTCTTTACCTCCTGCTTTCTCTTGTACATTTCTCAAGCACCCACACTCTTTCCCTGCAGATAGCGCCCATACACCTCTCCTCTCTTTCACCGGCAACCTAATTTCCTTATAACACCACTAACAATCCTTTTTCACCTGTACATATTCCACCTTCATCATGCCATACTCTACAACCACAAATGTAAACTATGCTTCCCTAGTTACTTTCAATCGTCATCCACTCCGCTTGTTTCGTTTTCTCTCACCTTATGTCAATCCTTAAGGATCCAATCTCTCTCTTATCTCGGTACACACAAGCCTCTTTTGTAATCTCTCTCACAAGAATATGGCGGATAGATTCCAACGTAAACAAATGCAAAGTAACCTCATTTAGTGATATAAATCATGAATAAAAAATGCATTGTAAACCGCTGCTACAGTAGAAATATAAGAGAAACGGACCTTGATTACTGGTAATGACCCTCAATGCGTCAACAATGTTCAGTTGCATACAGTCGGATGTTACGTCATAACTATAAAAATAAACTGCTAAACAAAGGATACGATACTCACCCTTAACTGATCCCTAATGAAACCTTGTTCAGTATAACACTACATGTCTGGTCAAAACATCACATCAAATCAACGAAAAAAAATCGACAATTCAAAGAAGAGTAACCAATCTAATCCCTTCACTCAGAAAGAAGCCTTCTGAGAAGAGTCAGAGCTAAAATGAATTCATATTGAAACAGAAAAGTAATTTCCAAGATGTGGTAGTTTATAAGGTCGGAAACACAACACAGAAATCTCTTATCATCAAAACAGAAATTCGATGACCAAAAATGGAAGTTAGAAGATGAAAAGGATGAGGGTGTAACTGCAGTGTGGACAAATATTCCAATACATATTATCAGTAAAATATCTAGTCTGCCACTATTTGTCTTTCTTTTTCAGATACCAGCTGCAGAGCACATCTTAAACAACTGATGGGGAATTTTTTCCAGTCCACGTTTTCATTATGTTCATCTCACACTCAATATTTTCTCGCTTTTTTTTTTCTTTTTACCTACAGTTGAGCCGGAGGTAGACGTGGGTGGGAGGTGTCATCTGGTTTGCTATCCTGTTTCTACCACAAATTTTTTCGGGCACTGAAACATATAACCTTAATATGGGCCGTTTGGTCTTCCGTTACCTATTCTACTCATAGATTCGCATGTAAGAGGGGGAGAAGGAGGGAGTATGGACTGTATATTGAGTAAGTGCTGAACGTAAACAACGAGGGTCTACGCTACATACCTTGGGATCACCTATTTCAGGTTTTCATATCCTGTTCGTTGGCGCACGAACTGTGGTGACGGATACGTAATTCGTCATTCTGGGGAAATATTGAGAAATGTGCTTACTAGTGTATTGCCCAGCATGAACACGAACATAAGCTCACGGACATTGCACATAACGAAGTCTCAACGCTAGAAACTCCAAACTACATTGTCTTATATATATGTTATTGTGAGGACTTCCTACTTATTTGCATCAGTGGCTGTCTTGTTCCACTAAACATCCGGAGCCGGCGCAAGCAACACGTTTCAATACAACTCAAGAGATCAACTCATACCGTATGTATTCTCACACACCCTAACTCGAAGTGACAAATAACACTAAGGCACCTTCCGGGGGCCCCGATTATCATGTGACGTCATAAGTTACCAAGAAATTCAAGAACGCAAAGTTAAAAAGAAAAATTATAACAGTTCTACTTATCTAATAATTTGTTTATCAATCCCTTTGATTGGAAATCAAAAGTTTGCTCTAAATATTCTTTCATTAATGAAAAAGGAAGTAAATACGTCATCGTGACGTCACAACTGTGAGGTATCTCCTGGTGCGAAAACAATAACCAAGTAATGAATGAGCTGAATTAAGTGACAGATAGATATCATAATGGTCAGATTTACGACTCCATGCGATAAATTACACCTTCAACTTTACTCATTTGAAAAGTAAAGAATTTATGATGCTTCAAGGACCATAAATCGAAAATCAAACACAATTACAGTTAAGTAGAGACTTATATGGTATAACCACCCGGCACATGTAATGCGCGCATTATCGGCTACAAATAACTTTTTACGCTGAGTTTTGAAGATGAACCCCACATCAAATGAATGTTCCCATGACACACACACACACACACACACACACACCATGAAACAAGCAAAATAATTACTGTATTCGCGACACTTGCCAGATGCTTCTAGTAATATTGTACAGGGGTACCTAGTGACAGCACTAGGATCCCGGTTCCTCTATCAAGGAATAAACTGTTGAAAACTAAATTAATTACTGCACAAAGAAGATTTTTCAGTTTCGTGTGGTAAGGTAGATAGATACAATACCAGAAACTTAATGTTTCGCCGCACAGCAACACAGGGAGACATTGAATCCATAAACAAACATATCAGTTATACATATAATTTGGTCATTACATCACGATTACACAAGACAGCTGCAAAATAGGAAAGTAGTGAATTTCATTTAGATCCTGTATTCTACAGTGATCACTAACAATCGTATTTACAGTCATCTCTATTTCGAAGAACTGTAAAGTTTTCATTACCCTTCAGATTCATACACTGTCTTGGAATAACACAAATTTCTAAACAGGTATATGCTACCTTGAACTGTTGACGTTCATTTGCTCAAACTACTTCACCAAGAATCAACGGCTGAAAGAGCGACAGCAACGTAACAATGTATACAACAGTGATATATTATGTCAAAGATGGAGGGTGTAATAAAATCAGGCACCAACTGATAAAGTAATAGAATTCATAACTTATAGAGATCGATAAGAAAGAAATGAAAATAACTGGTAATATGCCACTTTAAGGATATCTTTGGAACAGGAGTGGTTTTGTTTTGCTTCTGTAAGCGAGACGGAACGTCATTTATGCATTCTGTTTTCTTGTGCGATAATAAAATGTCAATAGTTGTGTGGGTTAAGAACCTAAAGAAAAAAATATAAGGTTAACTAACGTAAGAGTAGAAATCAAAAGAACCAATGAAAACTCACCAAGCTTCCCCAAGTAGCCGAAATTTCCCTTCGTTCTTAATGTCTTACCTGAGCAGAGCGAGGTGGCGAAGAAAATGCTGGAACTGGTTTTCTGCGGGGAACGCGAATGCCAGCGAGCGAACCACGTAGCAAACACTTTGAGGCGGACGGCTAAACAGAGGGGATTACGTATTACTTTTTGACTAAAACATTCTGGGTAGATTTAGGCTGCTCGAGAAATATTAAGTGAGGTTTTAATTGGTTCTGTTGCTCTTTATAATTGTCACCTACTTTAATGTAAATTAACCACGCATTTTCCCTCTATGGTCTTACTCGTAATTGTAGAATAACATACGAAATATCAAATCATGATCCGCGACAATAACCCTGGCTCTTACGCACTGTTACAATGCAAGACAAAATTTCGTATGTTTCAAATTTGTGTGGGGTCACTAAACAAGATCTTTACCAATCAAATAAAACACAATACTCTTGTCTGTCAGAGAAATGGAAAGAATGTAGAGACATAGGTTCTATACGAAAAGATAAAACCGTATATATTGCTACTGAGATGAGACAGTGTTGCAGATGGCGCGTGAATCAGGGAGTCAGAGCATTGACAGTGTAGCAGGAGGCGTGTGCGGCAGGCAGGCTGGCCGGCGAAAGCTAGACTGTTCGAGATATGAATATGTGTATGAAGATTGAATGCAGACGATGCCAGAATACTGGAAATAGTGCATTACTTGGCAAGGTGTTGAATCTCAAACACGACGTTGCATTCATACCCTTCGGCCATACCATCGTTATACAGGCTTATACAGTCCTGATCAAAGGGTAAAGGTAATTATACATGGAGGTAAAGTGTGGAGGCCAGAGAAGACACCTCTAGCATTAAACAGATATCTTAACGCAATGCAAAACAGACATTCTTGAAATACTGTGATGCCGGTACAGATTGGTAGGGTACATAATGCACAGGTTATAAGTTCCACGGTCAAAAGGTCACAGGACACAAAGAAACGTCAGTATCACACGAAAAAAAAAAAAAAATATATATATATATACATATATATATATATATATATATATATGTGTGTGTGTGTGTGTGTGT
>JAYMFT010081146.1:0-14282 GCA_038088735.1 Panulirus argus | reverse complement strand
CGCAGGGAATACGTGGGAAGTATTCTTTCTCCCCTATCCCCAGGGATATATATATATATATATATATATATATATATGTAAGTGAGTGGATGTGTCTTTCTTCGTCTGTTTCCTGGCACTACCTCATTAACACAGGAAACTGTTATCGTGTAAAAAAATATAATAAAAAAATATATGACACTGTCCCCAGCACAACCTCACACAAAAAATACCTCACACCAACATTCACAATAATAAAAAAAGGTTGTCTGCCAATTTCATAGCTGGCCACCATGCCAGAATTACTCACAATGGATCCACTTCTAATGGAGTTTCCCACTGAGCAATTCTCTCTACATCTCTCTTCAATCTCTTCCTACACAACTTCCTATCACCTTAAGTAAACATGAAGGGCCCTTCATATATAGACAATCTCACAATCACATCATAACAGCCAGACACCACAATATCAACATCAGACGTGCAGCACTGTATCACACAATTGGAACAAGAGCTCACAGTATGTCTGCATCTCCAAAGAAGTTCTTCAATCAGTCTTTTAACTCAAGACAGACATGAGCCCAGCTCACAGCTTCCAGTCATCCAGGATGGACAGTCTCTATCACTGAGCAGTATACCAACCACTCTCGGCATCACATAAAGCACACATAACATTCATTCCCCACAAATAACATCAAAACAAACTATATGCCCCCAGAACACTAACCAGCAACAGATTTCGACATTCTAAAAAAATAACTCAACATCCTGGTAAATATTTGATAAATACATCATTAATAAATACATCTTCTACCCGTAACCCAGATTATGTTTTTCTGATGGTTTCTAATGTTTTGCACAATTCTCATCTTCATTTCTACCACAAATCATTACAAAAGTATCATAATTTCCTGGGGAAGTAATCAACTGTGGGAGAAATGGTATGGAAGAAAATGGTAATAAAGATGCCTTAACTACTGATTCCGAGACAAAATCCCAAAATTCGTCGGCTATCCAAGGCGGTAATAATACCACATGAGGCACTCTATGAGCACTCTCATGCATATTGTGTAAAATGTGTGCTATTTCTAGAAGCGTTTTAGTCACAAACAAATATGATTACTTGTGTATGACATCATTTCAAAAATTTTAATAAAATGTGAAGGTACATATCTCCAACAAGCTTTCTTAACATCTCCACAAAGACTGAGTAGTGTACTGAAAAAGCTTAGGCTGTCGTGTCAGGACACAATATGCGAGATGCTAATACAAGCATTATTTACTTGATATTTCACCTTGAGGTAGGAGTGGCTGATTCTAGAATTCTAATCATATGTACATAAGGGAACCATGATAAACATTTACAAATTGGTTACGAACTGAAAACTATCGGTTACTGTATGAGGCAGACTCCGTGAAGGGGTTAATGAACGTGCACTTAAAAACTGCTTTCACAGTAATAAAAGAATTAGCTCCTGAAAATGATTACTGTGCAATTTTTGTTAATATCATTACTGATTCTTGGATACATCTCTCCTAATTTTAGATTCACAAACCCTATACTCTTCCTCAGCCTTGATATCCTACCCACTTTTGAAGTACTTATGTAAGTTATTTATACACAAGTAAAATAAAACTGAATAAATATTGCAAGGCATAGTTTTATTCAGGGATTTAAAGTGCTGAGTCCGTAAACCATGGGGAGATAAGATGGATGAGACCGTTAAGGCACAGTTGGTTAAGCTGATTATTCTAATCCCAACTCTTCCTATACTTCAAAGCCCCAGCTGTAAAAAAAAAAAAAAAAAAATTCCCACGAATTTGATTTCTCAATTCGCGGACCGTCCTTAGGGGGCTCTACGCGCCCGTGAGGGAACCATCATCAACTTTTGCAACCATATAGAACTTATTTTGCCACACAACGCAACCTTCTACCACATATATCACTTTCCATTTCCTCTCCGGCTTGCACTCATCGTACTCACTGATTGATCTGCCTCCACAAACAGTAGAGCTACTTTTCCAATGGACATTAATGATAAAGAACTGGGGAGAGAGAGAAATGCCAACAAGGAAGTGCCAAACTATATCATCCCTTGGCGCCACACAGACCCAAACAATGAAGATCATGAATATAAATTTTTGTTGATATGCTGTTCTTCTGATAATGAATATTAACATATATCATATATTCTGCTTATATGATAGTAATACTTCAAACAATGCACCACATACATGTACCTTTTAATGGTAGAAATCATATGTTTATACAGTAACATAGAGTATTTTTAAAACCATTATACACTTTAGAATATTGAAGGCCTTTGTAGTCTAAACTGCTCTTTATAGTTTTATACTAGCTACAAATGTTTTTCATCCATAAAAGTATTAATTTCAACGTCATGTATGTATAAATCTGGTACGTGGAAATCTCCCCAGTGAAGGAGCATGGCCAGCAAATATCTCTCTAAATCTCAAGGTGTATTTTAATCTTTAATGAACATAATAAATATTTAGTAGATGCAAATAAATTTCAGTAATAGCGATTTCAATACTATTCGTTTGATTACTTAAGCCAGAGATAGATGACATCTGTTCAAACTGGCTGACTTAATTCCTGACTGCAAGTTGACCACTTGAATACCAATTAAATAAAGCGACACAACTGATAGTAGACTTCTTGGTAAAATTACTAACGCAATATAGCCACACCGCTATTATTTTTTTCCAATATCTGGGACAGAAAAATGCATGTTATGTCACGTAGATATTTCAGCGAGAGTTCAATTTGGCATTTCTGTGAGAAATTAAACCAATGATGTTTAATATGGTAATACCACAGTTAAGTTGACAGGGTAGGGCAAGACTTTCATTTTTTTTTTTTTCAATTTTCCTCATCCAAAAAGAAATGTCAGAGAGAATAGAATTCGAAAAAAAAATCTTAACGGGTTGGTTAGTTGTTGGGCTTTACGCTTATCAAATGTCAAGGTTAATATTAACGTCGCCAGTCATGTTATAACCTTCTTTCATCCGTGTATGCTTATCTACATCTCTCTTTTTCAACCCAATGCTTCCAATTAGATCCATCTTCAGCACATAACTTCAACGTGTCGTTCCCCATTTTCACTCACGCATTAAGTATGGTAATTTGTAATGACCTTGGATTAATCTTGGATGTAAATTAGCATTACATCATCTACTTGCATATTTATTGCAAGTCAGGACGGGATTTTGTTTTTTCTAAGTAACTACAAAGCCACGTCTTTGATCGGTAGCTCCCCTCTTTAACCGGTCTGTGTTCAGAATTTGCACCTCGTGAATTTCCACACCTGAGGAAGCATGAACCTAACTGATCTCGCTGCTGTGGTGTAATTACCTATTTGTCCCTGTTTGTGCTGCACGGGGAGGGAGTTCTATACTCTTAGGGCCTCCTTTTTGATCGCTCTGAGCTATCACACCTTCTTGAATTTATGTATGCTCTGCATTAACTATATCCTCAGTCAGTGTTTTCTATTCATCCATCACTTATGCTAGAAAAATGTTTCTTTACATCCTTATTTACAGTTTTTTAATCAATTTCATGTTATGTCCTCTGATTCCTTTATTCCTTCATCTCTTAAAATACTTTCCACTGTTCACTTCGACATCTTTTAAGAATTTTAAGGTCGTAAGCAAGTCACCTTTCACTCTTCTCTCTTCTAAGGTGGTTAAATCTAAACCCTCCAACCTTTCCCAATTGCTCAGCTCTCTTAATTTTGCTACTGTCTTTGTTGTCCTGCTATACCTCCTCTATGATTTCGTTTATTTAGGTGCGATGACCAAATCTGAGAAGCATATTCTAGTTTTGGTCTAATGTAGAGTAAATAGCTTGCTAAATATTCTTTATCCACATACTTGAGAGCTAGTCTGATATTTGCCAGTAGTAAGTCTGTCTCCTTATCCTTCTACTAATATGGGACCCTGGCAACAAGTTAGGGACAATGTCTACTCCAAAGTCCCTCTAGCAAACAGAATCTTGAAGCTTACTTCCTGCTAGGGAATGATCATATTGAGGCCATCTTTTCTTGTTCCACCCTTCTTTCTTTGCATTTGCTAGTGTTGATTTTCATCAACCACATTCCAGGCCAACTTTGGTATCTGTTCCAGTGGGATTCCACACTTTCAGGCTCGTCATAAATGTAAATCAAGAAAAGTAATGGTCTCAGAACTGAACCCTGTGGCACTCCAGTAGTCACTTCAACTCATCTGGAAAAAGCTCCTCTGACATGAATTCTTTGTTTCCTCCCTCTGAGATAATCATCTAACCAATGAAGGAGTTGACTCCTTATACCTGCTTGATGAGTCAGCTACATTGTCAGCCTCCTATGCAGTACATTGTTAATGTCCTTTGGTAGTTCAGATACAGACAGTTCACCTAGCCTTTCCCGTTTTCCAGGACTGAGTTCACTGTCTTGCAAGAGGTTAGTTACACATGACCTCCTTTTCCTAAATTCATGGTGCGTCTCACTTAAGATTTTTTTTCTCTATAAAATCGTCCACTTCAGTCTATCTATCTATCAATGTCTCTGACACCAGTTCCCTCCAGGAACTTCCAACAGGAGGGTGGCCATGGGAAAAGATTTTCCACTTATCCCTGTCTTTACATGCCTAGCATTCTTCCACCATTTCTTTCCCTCCAATACATTTCCACTCTATTTCTTCATGTTATAGGTGGTCTTCCTCTCATGCCAACCCCATTGATTGTACCATAATACACTTTTGTAAACTTCCCATCTTGCATTCTTTCCACATGCCCAAAAACCACATCAAAGAATTATGTTTCACTTACTATAACACTCCACAATTCATTATCTTTGCATTCCCTACCATATCACATATCTCATACAACCCCTCTCACTTCTTTTTTCATTCCATTTAGTTGCACCACATGTTCCTTTCAAGTAGCTCATATCCACAGCCCAGATTCTTTACCTTTGTGACTCATTCCATGTCCATCTTTTGGCTACATACATCAGGGTTGGAAGGATTAGGCTGTCCCTTAATCCTCTCTTCACTCCCATACTTACACCACTACCCTTCATTATTCCATTAAGGGACCCAATGACTCTTCTACCCTGTACTGCTCTCTCCCGTATCTCTCCTTCCATATCACCAAACTTACCCAAGGCAGCTTCTAAATACTTGAATTCTCTCACCTCTCCCAGTCTTTCTCCCTCATATCTATAATGCAGTATAGTACACTTTCTTCTTTCACTCTATAGGGTTTTGCAAAATCTATACGTTCACTCTGTTTCCTTTCAAACACCATTACTTTACTCTTACTCAGATTTAACTTCAATCTCCTATGCTTACAGCTCCTCTTCATTCTTATACTGACATCTTTAATTAAACCATTCCTTCCTCTTTCTTACCATTCTCTCTGTATCTGAGGCTTGAGGTACCCATGCCGCTACTCCTTCACTGTAGATTTCATAGGCCCTCTCAACACATTGTCCTAGTTTCTGATTACTGAATTCCATTTTCCAGTATACATTATCATAAAAATTATTGAGGTTTGTGTCTTCTTCATAATTTATATCCCCCCTCTATTTTCTGTCTGATCTCTGCTCTTACATCCTTCTGTTTTCTAATAAACTTTTCCAGAACTTTACACACATACTAGTTAGTGAGACCAGTCTTTAGTCCGGTGCCTGTTCTGGTCTTCTTTCTTATATATGTATGTTTGGTATGATGTTCACCCTTTTCCATTTCCTTGACACTATGCCTCTCTTCAGTGACACCTTGAATTGTAATTCATGTGGTCTATCAAAAGCATCTGCTCGCCTCAGTGGGTCATAAAATGAAACTTTAACGGGACCTGTATGGGTTGTCCTTTAAAAAATTTATTAACATCTACTCTATATATTTCAATGATTTCCAAAACCTCCTCCCCATTACATCCCACTGGTGTTGGAACTACGGTGTTTTCCATTGTGAAAACACTTTTGAACCTACTATTCAGTTCCTCACATACCGGGGGTTGTGTATTCAAATGGATTAGGGTGTGGCTCACTGACAGAGAACAGAGCATAGACATCGACGGAGTTACATCGGACTGGGGCAATGTAGCCAGTGGTGTTCCTCAGGGGTCAGTCTTGGGACCACTCTTGTTCATTATATATATTAATGATCTGGATGTGGGAATAACCAGCGACTTAAGTAAATTTGCAGATGATACAAAAATAGAGGCCATAATAAACTCAGATGAAGATTCAGTAAAATTGCAGGGGAACTTAGATTTTTAGAGTGGGTGGATACATGGAGAATGGAATTCAATATAGATAAATGCAAAACACACTGTGTGGGTAAAGACAGGAGCACTAATTACAAACTGGACAATATTACTATTGGTAAAACAGAATGCAAAAGAGATTAAGGAGTATTGGTGAGCAAAGATCTTAAGCCACAGCAACAATGTATTACAGTGCATAATAAGGTTAATAAGAAGTTAGGGTTCATTGATAGGACTGTTCGCAATAAAACTCCCAGAGTATTACTGCAACTTTATCATGCGTTGGTGAGACCACATTTTTATTATGTGGTACAGTTTTGGGCTTCATACTATGCAGATGATATAGAATGTTTAGAGAGAGTACAAAGGCAAATGACAAAAATGATCTCTGGAATTAGAAACCTCACTTACGAAAAAAAGTTAAAAAGGCTGAATTTACACTCACTTAAGAGGAGGAGGGCTAAAGGGGATATGACTGAAGTTTTTAAATGGGTTATGTGCATTAATAAAGGTAACATGAATACAGTTCTTAGAATGGCACCATCAGAGAGAACAAGAAATAATGGATTTAAATTAGAAAAAAATTGATTCAGGTCAGATGTGGGTAAATATTGGTTCGGGAATAGGATAGTAGATTTATGGAATAAGTTGCCAGGTACAGTAGTGGAAGCTAAGTCTTTAGGTAGCTTTAAACAAAGGTTGGATGTATTTATGGGATCACCTGGTTGGTTGTAGGGTGGACAGACTCAGGACCTGCCTAGCATGGGTCAATAGGCCTCTTGCAGTGTCCTCACTTCTTATGTTCTTAACCAGGATTCGAACCTATGCACTCGACCATGGGCGGCCAGTGAATGCGTCACGGTCAGGAATGCTAACCACTACACCACGGGAGTCCATATTTCACCAACTGAGAGACTACTTCATTATCTGACCAAATAAAGATTGTCCCTGTTTTCAGGGAGTCGAGTGATCTCATAATGTAAAGGAGGAGATGAATGCCAACTCGAACCGCAGTAAGTTCTAAGTGAAGGAGGTTGCTGTTTTTCATAGGTGTTATCAGTGCTGTGAGATAAGAAGCTCTCCTGTAAGCAGGGGAGATGGATCACAAATCATATGAAGCCTATGACCTGTTTAGACTAGTCAGAAAAGATGGTTGAAAATTTTATGTTTCATTCCAAACTAATTCTAGTTTCTAGGCTTCTCTCAGTAGTACTTTGCCTGTAATTGCGATAGTTGACAACAAGCCTACTGGTTCAGATACTGGTGAAACTAATGACTGCATTTTCCTCTCTCTCATTGTACCATGGACCACAAGAATAGACTTCAAACTTAGGTTGTGGTCTAATACTATCAAGTGTCGACCTATGATACGTCAGAATCTTCATGATCAGGGAAGCACTGTTTAATTCTTTTATATAATATGCAGTCTTTGGACTTCCACATTCCTTGTGGCATGTTATCCTTGCACGGCTCTGCATTGGCATTCATTTTCATGCATTTCAAAGGATAATTTGTGGAGTGATGTCTTAAATAATACCACGTAAAGACTGTGACTTTTGTTTTCTTTATAAGCAATGTCGGACTTTCTCAAATGTGTTTTAATCGTTGTTTGTAGGTGAACTGAAATGCTGGTCAGACCAGACTGCACAGATCTGAAGTGGTAAGTAGCAAGAGGTGTTCTTTTCTCGAAACGGCTCATCGTAAAATCTCTTATTACATCCTTGGAAACCAGCCTGAAGGATCTTATTTACTAATATCTACACTTTTAAGCAAACCTATTTGCCACAAAAATCAACAGGACATCCTCCATTTTCCAGTCAGTGATGATACAGTCATAAACGACTCATTCACTGACTGACCGCCATTCCTCTTGGCTGTAGAGTTAAGTGCAATGTGCAGTGGAAACATAGAACTATCATTCTTAATAACCTGGTGTGCAAGATAGTGGCAAACATCATTTGGGAAGGCATATGTTATCTATCAGTGAATTTTTCTAACGGTCTTGGTTCAGTTTACAATAAAACCACATATCCCCACCCTTTTTATATTTTAGTGTTTCGGTCAAGGTTTTGATCTGACCAAATGCCATTGCCTTTTTCTTCAATGCCATGGGACAATCTACCTTCTGAGGTAGTCTTGCGCAGTACTGGCTATCTTCAAATTTCAGCGTCCAGGTAAGTCTGGTCAGTGAATTTTGTCCTAGGGTAAAGGTTTAGTGACATCACTGTTTATCGTGACCGGGTTCTAGAGTCTGTGCACAGGTACGTTCGCCTCATTATCACCTAAATGAATTCTGTCTCGGCACAAATGCTTGTCATAACGGCTGACTGTAAGGTAAGCAAATGAACTTTTGCTTTGCGCCATAACTTAATGTTTTCTTCAGTGGTGCAGTGATAAAGTATCTGCAGTGGTCTCCACTATGACCATGCCGTCGATGTGGATCTGGTTGCTCATTGGCCTCCATAAATGTGAGAGAGATAGTATCACCAGGTAGACGGTCAAGGATGATGGCTGATACACTTTTGTGCCTCGTTCCCTAGACAGACCATGGGACTTACCACCTTGTACTCCTCAAAATCTCTTGTGTTTAAGAAGCCAGACACTGCTAGATTGACCGTGTCGACTATTTTAAAAGAATCAGCTTTTTAACCAGAGCCTCGGCATAAAGGTGCATGTGGCTCTTGGTAAAAGAAAGCTATTATTACAATTGATATATTTTGCTTAGGGGTGGAGACTTGGACAGTGGCAGTCAGTAAATAACCTTAGCTTTGTTGGGCACCTGTCACGTACCGAACGGGATTGACTTTATCGTCTCTTTTAGTGTCAGAGGAACTAATTCCTGTTTAGGTACAAATGCATGTGACGGCTGTCATTTATATATTTTCGACAATGATGAATTGTGATATTGCACTCAGCAGACGGGTGCTGAGTGATAACACGTTCGAGCCATCGGCCTAATTCTTTCAATTTGTCTTTACTAGATTATAAGGTGAAACATATAGGGCATCCGCCGGTGGATTTGATCAATTTAGCAAAAGAAATATACATATATCGTCTTGGTGCCTGCTGCACTACTTCGTTAGCGCCTGTATATATATGGCACTTGGTTTAGGGACACTGAAATATTTCGCTGAGGCTAAAGTGTTGTTAGTTTCCATTTACGGTAACTTTAGGCTATTGTGTTGCATTGCAGCTTTGTGTTTCAAGTCTGAAGTAAGGCTGCAGATATGTCTCAAGACTGAAGGCACTGAATAGCATCTTTGATGCCTTGTTCTGCTTCATCTGCTGAATGGTTGTGTTTTACATAACTTTCATAAGCATCAAAGCCTCAACATGGTGAGGAGCAGGAGTTGTTCTAGTTGCCAGTTGACTCCGTCGAGATTGCTAAGGCATTGTCTATCATCTAAAATGATGGACGGGTAGTCATTTGAATAGCTTATTAATTCCGCCTGGTTTTATCCCTGAGGTCTAAGGTCTAACAATATATGACAAATCTTCAACCCCGTTCTAGTCTTCATACTCTCTTTCAAACGAGCCAAGGCAGAAATCTTGATAACTTGCTTGTGAAGTTAGATCGTCCGCAGTGAATATGAGCTCTGGTCCTTTGAGGCAGGACTTGAGGCAAATTATCTTGGCGACTGCTTCATTGGGGTCACTCCGGTCACCCACTAAAGATGTAAAAGAATTTCAAAAGGGAAGCCATTCTAAATTTCTTTTCCAGGTACGAGTTCATCTTTGGGTGACTGTGGCTTCGGCAGATTAGGTCTAGGTTATCGTAACTTTTGTCTTTGAATTACGTAATCTTCGGTGACATCCTTTCAATACTCTAAATATATTTCAAGCTTTAATTCAAACTCTTTGTCAGATTTATTTTACATCTGTTGACTTTCATTATGATCAGATACATCTAACTGACCCACTTCCTCTGGAGAGTCTGGGTCGCCTTCTTCAATTCTATCTCGTCAACTAAGTTTGGCTGACACCCTTTCCCGACTGCCTTAAATGGAGCGGTTGACAATGGCCCTTTTTGGATGTCACGTTGTTTCACTTATATCTCTCGTTTCCCACTAAATGTAGTTTGAATTTCTAGTTCGTTTTAAACATTCATTTAAAGATTACAAGCCTTCTTCTTGCCACTGAAGGCTCTTAAGTAAGTATTTGGCTGTTTTCAAGTCCATTAATCGCACGAGATAATAACCACCATATGGAGTTGTACCTCAAATATTATTCTCTCCTTTTCTTTAAGGAACTCCTCTACCTTCACACGTTATCAGAGATTTGATTAATATCTGAAACAATTTCCTTGGTAGCAGCTTTATTAGTTGCAATTTGGTTTAGGATTATATTGTATATAATTAGCTCTACACTAGGAGCATTATTAAGCAATTCTAAACATTCAGGTAGTGACTGATGCACTTGGCGATGTCCCACTCTCACGGGTCCAGCAGCCAAATCCATGGGACGGAGGCTCTTTCCCGTGAGGATTTTTTACAAATATTCGTTTACGCATCTGGATACCCTGGTGTAAGTATCGGGGCTGACACCAAATCTGTATCCAGAAACTTGATTTGTTAATTCAGTGAATATGACCACTTCGGATGATCGGCTAATTGAACTGTGACATTCACAATATCGATAGTACCCATCCCAGATATCGTTGCCGCCTTGAAATAAATTGGCCCTGTCATCTTCATCCTCTCGCATGGGCCGAATGTAGGATGTGACCAGAACCAGACGTCTAACAGTTTTTATCTTCCGATCTTATTTTCAATCATCTTTGCATTGGAAGTATCAGCTCTCACAATGGCGTTTTGTGAATGTGCCCCCGTGATTACTTCAAATCCTTTATATATGATTGTCTATCGAAGGACCGCGGAAACGTAAAGAAAGTTTTTACAGATAAATGGAACTGTCAACCGCACATCATTCAAACTCTCATGACTTGGAACACGCTGTTACTACCAGATGCCTAGAGCTAGACCGGGTTCAATCGAAAGTATAGCGGAGAAGAACCTTAAAGTTCTTTCAGTCACAGGGAAATATTTACAGAATAAATGGCTGGTAGAACGAATATATATCATTCCTACCTACAGTTCAATGATTTAATTCTTACAAACATACAAACTTTATAGCAAGATTTAACGACTCCAATGATTAAATTTCTCGTGGACAAAGGTAAATCCACAGAATGTTGTCTACCTTTGGGCCTCAAGTCCCAAAGTCACTCTGTTATAAGTCTCCAAATTGTTCTACAGAGACATTATAGCCAGGATTCCCAGATTCCCCGTGAA
The DNA here is from genome assembly GCA_038088735.1 of Panulirus argus. Taxonomy (NCBI): domain Eukaryota; kingdom Metazoa; phylum Arthropoda; class Malacostraca; order Decapoda; family Palinuridae; genus Panulirus; species Panulirus argus. Next base: position 2,741 of record JAYMFT010081146.1, on the reverse strand, counting down.
AATCAGCCTATCAGTTTCTTGATGAAAAGATCTCTTCCACCGTGCTAAATATTAGGTAGGAAAGTATTTAGTTCTGAGATTTTTCTTTCAGCCTTTTAGTGGCAACTTGAAGTGTCCCGAGGCCAGAGTGGGATAGAAATATGTTAAAAACTCTCGTATTAGAAACAAAATGTATGTCTTGTTTTCATTATTGGTTGTGATGCACTGCCATTCTTAAAGAAGAGCAGGAGTGAGAGATGAAAAATGAATAAATGCATTTAAATAGACCATCGCGATGCATTTCATATGAGAGATTTGATTGTATGATGAAGCAAGAATAAATGAGATAACTTCTAAGCATTCAAAATTTAATATTCAAGTAATAAGTTAAGGTAGTTGATATATAAGAAACGAGATTAGGCGCTCTGACGAGTAATCAGACTTATCGATATTTTCTAATTCTTTTCAGTGAAGGAAAATTTTGTAGTTCTTTGCAGCAAAGGAAATTTGTGTTGATGATTGGTATATACTAGCACATTCGAGCCCTCTTCTAGTCGCTCCTGTGGAGATGCTGTGATGCTGCTGACCACTGACCTCTGAAATCAGACTTTCACTGAGCAAACGTTCTGACAGCAACAAACTCGCTTCTTCCGAGAACGGTAGAATAGCATTATTCAGTGGTATAATCACTCACCCTCGCCATTTTACCTCTTCATACTTCTCATACTGCCGGCAAAAGCCTTCCCGCTCAGCGCTAACACATTTTCTATTAGATATGGCACCCGAGCAGTCAGAAGTCGTATCCTTTCAAGCAAATGAACGAATTATTGGTGACTGTGTGTGGAAGTTAGTCATCGTGCGTCTGGCAATTTCTTCGGCGTGCCTGCAAACAGGTGATAGGGCCGCCTTTTTTTCTAGGACAGGAGTAAGATACAGCTCTAAAAAGTGTAATGATTCATAACACAGTTATAGAATATTACAAAAGTTTAGTAGCTAGTAATACATTACCAAGATATATACATTTTATAGTCCCGTCTGACGACATCAGGAACAATGAATTACTTGACATTCTGGTTAGTTATAGCAACATACTCTATCACTGATGATTAATAATGAAGCTCCAGCGTGTTCATTGCTTCGTCTGCAGGATACGAACAAAACATTTTTATTTAGACGGTGCGGGCAACCGACTTCCCTAATCAAGGTCATCTCTTAACGCTGTACGTATATATATTTATATCTTAGCCTAGGCCAGGTACACAAATTATCAACCAGCCCTTACGAGCAGATTGACAGCTGGATGAACAGCGGGCCGACTGCCATGTCCAGGATTCGAGCTCATGCGGGCGACCCGGGAATACGTCTCGATCAGCAGCGCTAACTGCTTCGCTACGGAGGTTAGCTATGTTTGTTCATAATCTCATAAAGATGAATTCTACGGTTAACTGAAAGGAATTTCGCTAATTATATTTAGTTATTCGAACTACAAACACTGCACGGATTATAAATAAAACCAGAGTTTATTGGGATTCAGGAAGCTTTGTGAGACGGTGACTGCTGTGATACATTGTTATGTGATACGGAAGTTCCAATGTTTCAAGGGAAGTTCACTTGTCTTGAGTTATGACTGGCTGTTCATTAGATCAGCGTGCCATAGATTATGCAAATTGTTAGTTCAATTTAGCGAAACGTAAATGTCATTAGACAAATATACAGTGTCCGGTATTTCGGTAAGTGAATTTCAGGAACTGAATTGACTCTGGTGTAATCATCACTGTTTTCAAAGTCGTAACTTTTGTATGCAGTACTTTACATGAACAGAGTCTTATTTTCATGAGCGCTTTCAAATTCTATTTATTATTCTGTAGTAAAATTTATGTTGAATCCGTATTTTCAGTGGCGCACCGTAAGGTACGTGGTCTCAGCCAGTTGTCTACTAAAGCCGAAGTGTGAATAGCAGATCATATTCATTTCTTTGAAAAATTCACTTTACAGATGCACAAAGAAGTAAAATGTTATTCAACTTACCATTTTGAATTAAGTTTGCTAGAAGTCTCCTTTAGAGCGAGATAATCAATTACCTTCTTATGAAAATCAGGCTTGCTTTGAAAATTCATTGATGAATATTTTCATCTGACGGAAGGGCTGAGCTTTAGTCTTTCTTAGCCTTGAGAATTTTCAGCTGCTCTCTCCAGATGCAGTCGTGGATTGAATCGTTAGAAATGATTCACGAAAATGTTATTCATTAATCATAACACCACTCTGAAACTTTTATATAAGAAATGATTCGGTGGTCGTCTCTGGATGCGGTTTGGTGGCGGTATCGTCCAGATGGTTCGGCAACTGAGCTGTCTAGAATCAGGTCTGTCTGTTGACTGATTATTGGTTGATTATCATGGTACTATGACAAAAATTCCTAGAAGACAATAAATTCTTAGAGACGGGAAACTTAAACTTAAGATCATGAATGCTTTTCATGGCATAATAGATTAATGTAAATGATATCTATGTGGATAAGAGAAGAAGAGCTATGATAGTGTTTTAGATTGAGAGCTTTTATCGTCCGTCTGGCATTGACAGATCAGTAGGCTAATGTAAGGTTCTTGCGTATCTAATTATTTTATTTTTCCCAAACGACATATACCCTTGTCTTGAAGATTTAGAGTGCAGTTGAAGCATTAATCAATTTCGATATATATATATATATATATATATATATATATATATATATATATATATATATATATATATATATATATATA
>JAYMFT010081135.1:0-14282 GCA_038088735.1 Panulirus argus | reverse complement strand
TATATATATCATCCCTAGGGATAGGGGAGAAAGACTACTTTCCACGTATTTCCTGCGTGTCGTAAAAGGCGACTAAAAGGGGAGGGAGCTGGGGCTGGAAATCCTCCCCCACTGTTTTTACTTTTTCGAAAGAAGGAACAAAGAAGGAGGCCAAGTGAGGATTATCCCTCTAAGACAGTCCTCTGTTCTTAACGCTACCTCGCTAACGCTGGAAATGGCGAATATATAAAAATAAAAATGAAATGGATCCCAGTTCAAGAGATGGATCCCAACTTATGGAGTAACTCCCTTCCCGTCGAGTACGGAATAAGTAATTACAGACGAATATCAAAGTTCTGGTTAACGAGGCTGTTCGCTTGTTAACTCGAAGAGATCGATCAAATTCCTGATTCACGATACACAAAGGAAATAAAGTTTTAGTCGACCATATTATATGTTATTTGATAATGAAAGTCCAGGCTAACGGGGTCTAAGATTGTGAAACTGTTCGTTCGGCAACTCTACAGATAATCCAAATTTTCCCAAGGATAATAATGTTTCTGATTAACAGGTTCTAAAGAAAAAAAAAGTTTGATCAAGTGGAATTAAACTTGAACAATCACCATTCTAATAAGCATAACCTTTCTATCATGCATCTTGTTAACGGGGTCCAGCATAACGTTCTGCTTAACGGGGTCTTGACTAGTTACGTTTCGTTGGTAATCTTATTCAGTAACAAAAATCTGATGCTTTTAAAGCTTAAGCTTACAGAGTCTCTCATAATTAATTATGATTATGAAACTAATTAATGAAATTCCATCTCATTAACGGAAAATTAATAGGAAAAAACTATAATCACTATTTACAAAAAATAAAATTAACATTTACGAATCACCTGCATGTTAAGTGTTCACCACCACAGGAATGTGAACATAGAGTAGTATATCTATAATGTAACAATACCACAAGACCAAACAACATAAAAACAACTCAAGAGAAATTCTTTATCAGTTGAGATCGCCTCAGCTTAAATGCATTTCCACCTATACACATACATGACACCTCCGTATTCGTGACCTGTGTGCTTAACTGATACTCACTAGCCATGGAAACCTATGTTCACTTTTACCACTGCAAGCGAGTTATACTAATACATTATTCACCCGTCTTAGAATATATATATATATATATATATATATATATATATATATATATATATATAGACCATGTAATGAATGTACACATAAAATCTTCCTGCGTTACTAACCATGCAGAAAATTGTCAGCAAAAAGAGTCAAGCATATTATCTTTCGTACTACGAGCCTAATCATGAATGAAACTCCACATGTATACGCCACTCCTCGGTTGTCAACGTAGGGTTTTTCCCACCCATGCATTTCCATTGATGGCTTCAATGAAAACAGTTGTCTCGTATCCCAGAACACTCGTACGGAGCCTTCACTGGTTCCGAAAACGTAGCCTCATTGCGAACTTAAGTTCTCGCTAAATATTCATTCTACTGTTCAATGTCAAGGCCGACTCAGCACGTGTAGTTCACGAGACTAATCGCGAAAATAAGAACCTTCCAAGGCCATACAAAACCCTCTATGAAATATTGGAACAAATTGTTGTGGTGGGCTGTTGCCAGCAGCTCCCGACCAGTGATACACACACACACCCACTCCCAGTCAATAATTATAAGATGAAATTACACTTTCCACTAGTCATCGCCTTATAATAATAGGTCCTTGAGAGACTTCATGAACTCCTGATGAATATAGGAGCATTTTGAATCCCCAGGCGAGCACCTGTGGCGGTAAATTCGCGGTGTGACGGTGGAGCGGTGGATTGGGAGAGTTGGCTGGGTTGCTGCACCTTAACTCGACAAAGACTTGGTCGGTCGGGAGGGAGTATGTCTGCCGCTTAGGCTTAACAAGGCAACACACATCACTAATTTATGTTCTTCCACAAACACTCATAATCTACATAATCCCACTTACCTTGCCAACTGGGCGATAATATACTCGATCAGACAGATATGAACCGGCGATTTGGCTGATTAATGGTGTTTTACAGTGAACATTTGAGGAGATATGGGCTGTACCTGCTAGCCGCCGAGAAAACTGTTCGGACTTGGGCGCTCTCGCACACACACAGGACGGCAGCGTGACGTCACTAGCGCTTCCAACCAGCTCTGCTCTTTTTCACATTCATTTAGCCTCTCTACTGATATGTTTGTGGCTTTACAGACGTCATATACACGACCGAAGGTGTGCCGAGGAGCGTTATTACCACGGGATATGTGATCACGGTCAGTAAAGGGATATGCAAGTTGATGAATGTAATTGGTATTTGTATGCAAGGAATATGATGATTTGGTGACACAATGAAGACTAACACCCGGCTCCGTTTGCCTCAAACATGGCGTGCTTATTTGGCTGTAGCGTGCCACATTTGGAGAGAATTTTCCCCTACCATACCTTATCCTTACGCATCTTTCATTGCTGCTTCTAAATAATTTTCTCACTAAGAACGGCCATCATAGTGTCCGAAACGTTTAGAAACGAACGAAAAGAAAAGAATCGAGGTGGAATGACGCATATCTTTGTTCAGAAGCTCGCTGTACAAAAACGGTGGATTGATTGAAGGTTTTCGCAGGCATCCGCCCGTGCTACAGTATCCAACTTCCTTTAAATTTTCCTAATTAAGTAGCGGTGTTGACGAGGAGTCACGTTGCTCTCAGTACACGGGCAGAGTACTTGAATGGACCACTTCACAATGGACGATCGCCTGAGAGCAACGGTAAAGCCTTTAATTGAAGGTTAGTACGTGATCAAATGATAGTCAGCAACTCCGCACTTCCCTGCAGTTATCGTATACTTGTATTTGGTGTCGAGGCTGTGGAGCCGCTGAGAGGTGGCGGAGGACACCACAAAGATACTCTGCACGAGAAATAAGGCGATGAAGAAGGAAACGGCAGAGACGATGACGGAGAGGCGACGAGATTGATAACAGGTGAATAAGGAGAAAGTGGGATGCAGTCATGCATAAAATGAAGTATATGGAAGATGTATCGGACTTAACCAAGATGCTCTTTCCCCGTAACAACAGATGAAGTGGAAAAATGTATGGAAACAGTGATGCAGATATTCAACATTTATTTCTCATCAGGAAAGCGAGGACACGCTGTACACTGTAGGAAGGTCTGCGAGGAGGAGGAGGAGCCCTGGAGTAAGGAACGCCAAGTGTCTCAACGAAAACGGAAATATTTCATAACTGGCCGTCGTAACTCGGAATCGTTCATAAAGGTGCAGTTGTCGTTTCACCTTTCCTGCAAATAATGAATTGTATTGCATGAACGCTGACCTTACTACCTTAATCCTACAGCTATATGTATGTGGATCAACACCTCATGGTAAAGGCGAAACCGGGAAGGTTGTCGAGGGCGAAATAAAAAGAAAACTGTCTGGAGCTAAACCAGGCGTCTCTGCAAGGCCCGCCATGATGTTGGTTGTAGACTGAGGTAAGCCTTGTTTGGTGGCGTGCGGCGGTCGTGGCAGTTCCCAGCGTGACGGCCCCCGCATCCCCCTGCTAGCAGCAGTGTGGGAGGCGAGTGATGCACCACCACCAGTCTCCTGGCCCACTGGATTGTGGGGATTTACCGATTTCATGATACGGAGTGCAGGCAGGCGGGCTGTGATGAAGTACGGTGGGGAGGAACTGCTGCTAGCTTGCAGTGTATTACCGTTTATTTGTACCTGCATCTGTGTGGTTGTTTTGATCAACCTTCAGCGAGTACATTTGTACTCAGGTAATCCACTCTTTAAATGCTTGCAATAATTGTCGATCTGAGTCCTTTACACAAGGTAATTTTCATCACATTTCATCAACAGCTGCCGATCAGGAGTAAAGGCGTCATTTGGGTCGCTCAGAATGTGGGTCAGAGTGAAATAAAACGGACTTAGTTCAGTAAAGTTATGCATTTCTACAGTACATCCTATAAGGGGGTGCAGGAGGAGGAGGAGGGGGAACGAGTACATTCCTCAGAGAAAACGGACGATGAGCGTAGACTGAAATTTCTGGAGGGCTTGAAAAAATGGGGTAGCTTTCTTGCAAAAACATATTAACTTTTTTTCACCAGCAGAAAGGTACTTATGCATCATCCCTCTTTTTTAGGGAAGTGAGGGGCAAAAGTTCCCTTAGGGAACATGTAACTGTTAAGGTTTCACAAAGTTCACGTCAAAGTTGGTTACACAAATATCTTTTTTTCCAGCATTCACCCGTTCAAGGGAAATTTGTTTTCTAGCTGGATTTCTCTTTTTAAATGATCGTTTAAAAAAAAATCCATAAAATCAGAAAACTGTGAAAACTGGCAGAAGGCATATTCGTAGACCTGAAACGTACTAGTGGATTGATTTTTGACTCACAACACGAGGTCACTTGCACAAGAATCCAAAGCAGAGTTTATATAAAAAAGAAACGCTTTTATTGTGACTGGAGCCTCGACAGAATCACTCGTCTGAAAGATAAGGATTAGCATTTTTCGCGGTATATATATAGATTACTCGATTACATGCAATGACAGCATGGAATTATCATGCACACTTGGAGAAAATGTGCAAAATTTTCCGATTTCAAATTCATTGACGGCCATAATGACCCTTGTAGTCGATAGATATAAAGCCCAAATAACCAAGCAATCTTTCTCAGTACCGCTCAAAAACACTTGTGTGGAGATAACCGGGTTCGACGAGTCACGTTTGACAAGCCTTCATCATCGCCAGTGGACGGAGATGAACACATCATCTACTTCCCCGCTGTAAAGGAACCTACATAACCCTGATCCCGTGTGGGGCACAGCTAAGAAATTGTGGCAGCCTAGGATTATAAATATATCGTACATTTATCATTACATTCTTGTACATTAGTTATCATTCCTATTACTTATTTTCGAGAGGCAGTGGTTCAGGTTTTGGCATAGGCAGCCACGTTCCAGGGCCTGTAACAGACAATCACTGGACCCTAACGTTTCCCTGGTCACGCGCTGCCCTCTGCCCTTGGCTCTGTGACCCGCTGCATCAACTGGTGACGCCAGCCGTTATGACTGTGTTGGGGCCACACCTCCCTCCTCTCACCAACTGCCTCTCACTGCAACCCCCTTCATTAAGGAACAATGACTTAAGGCGGCTCTATCTGCCAATACATTCATTTTCTGGGCTGGTTTGGGTGATGGGATTACAAAATGGGGAATAGGAAGAAGCAGGACATTTCCTTACCGCACTAATTCAACCAATTAATTCACCCACAATACGATCATTTCACTCCCAGTTATCTGTTAAGTGCAATTTTGAGCCGGTGCGATTTACTCACAAAGCCTATGGCTCAAATAATTCCTTCAGTGCGTGGATCAATGTACTGTCAGAGAAGGAGGGATGCTCATTGCATGAGTAGAGGGTGTATAGTCTTGCTTCATTATTTCATATGATGTTCACTTATATGCACAGGTCACTAATATGCACATGAGTTTCTGAACGAATTACGATTACCTAAATAGGGCAAGACATCGACAAGTTATCTGTATCCTACTGCAAATTCTTGGGATTTTGTCAAAGTCAAATATATCGTTTCATAGTCAATAAGCGTGTAAATGTTGCATGTATTTCATCAAAAACTCACATCTAACAAATTTTGTGTATTGTATTACTCTTACCCAGGACTTACTGTATAAGCATTGAAATAATACACACAGAGAATACGTAAGTTTTTCCCGGGCAGTGAAATACCCGAAGTGCATTGCTATTTTCTTATAATCTGTCGGCAGATGTATAAACCAATAGGCATCGTACATCTAGACCGTAAGTGTGACAACAATGGCAGGTCCTTCAGTAAGCTAACCTTGTTATATGTAAATATTTCCCTTTATGAATTAGCAACTAGACAGGAGTTGCCGACACTTGGCCTCCATGTCACTGGAGAGAGAGAGAGAGAGTCACAAATTGACATCGCTCATAACATTACTAGTTTCGTGGCTATGTAAGAAATAATTAGCCCCTCTCTCATTTACTTACTCTTCTCTTCAGGAAACAAATAACATAATTATTTCCTTATGAGAGGTGAACCGCAAAAGAAGCTGTGAAATATAGTCTAAATAAAAGCATAGACAGGCAACGAGACTACTTGAAAATCAAGTGAGAGTATTTCTCTATAGCATTTCAATTCGTATTCGTCTTAACGGTACGGGTTAAGCAATCCAAGTTTCAATGCTGGAACCAATTATCCCTAATTCTTTGTGGCTCAAAGTTTCAAGCATTTTTTTATTTGACATTTTAAGAACAATTCTAACTACCGTGCATATTAATAGCTGTCCCATGTACCACAGTTTAGGTTATTAGGAATTCAAATGTTTCCACACCACACAATATGCACCTTCAAGAGGATGTAACTATCACATATCAAATTAATTCAAAGTGTCACATTACTCAAGTAATTCCAAGTACCACGTAATTAAATAGTATTTCCAAGTATCACAACGAAGAGTGGCTCAAGCTGAATGTACTTGAAGAGCAGTTCCAGGTTACAGTACTTGAGTTTTGCGTACGTCAGCTCAAGGTTAGTTCCCTGTTCTTACACATGATTGAGCTTTTTTCTCGCCGCCTTATAATAGTAGTTCCTAGTATTTCATGCAAGCTGTTCGAAGTCTTGTTCCTCACAAGTGGTTCTACAGTTCACATTTGACTTTCGCTATAACCTGCTGGCCTTCAGAATCCGTTAGTTCCTCGGCTGGTGGAGTACAGCTTTGTTTGAAATACTATAAAACACTGAATAAAGAAGTAATTTCTATTTTCTTCAGTTTTCTTTTAGCATAACCTGTACCAGTACTGAAATTAATGAAGACTATCAATTTGAAATTTTGCCTGAATTTAAGCCCCGGTCCCAATTTTCAAAAGTCAATGTGAGAGGTTCTTACAAAGTTGTTTGTTCTAATGTTTATATTTATTTACACATCTAAGACTGTTTCTTGTGTTCTCTGAAGTTGTCTGCAATGCTTAAGACTTCCAGCTTCAGACGAGTCAGTCTACGTAGGTCGAGCATGAGTAGAATTTAAGTAATGTTGCTTATACATAAATCAATTATTTGTTATTTTCATACACCTGCTTATTGACTATTATTCTCTTTAATCACTGTTATCATAATTACATAATATCATGCAACAGGCAACGCAGGGAATAATACACAATGTAATATTAGTTTTATCACTGTAGGTTCAAGACGTGTTCAGATTGAAAGATAGGCTATCAATTGATGTCTTCAACACCCAATACTGACAGTATGTTGCCGTATTTGGATATATATATATATATATATATATATATATAAAAGAGGAGGGTAAGGCCAGGAAATGTTTTTTTATGTTCACTATGCTTCTCATGCCGCATATCTTCATCGTTAATGTCATAATTTGCATATGCTTTGTAATCAGCAACATGAATAGGAAAATATCAAATAATTGAGCGCAAATGTACTTATGACGATAACATATTACCAGTGGTGAAGAAACTGTGTGAGATGGGTGTGTGGGTTGACCCAGCTGCTCGCGTAATGACTGGCTTTGGCCAGAGAAGAAGGACGAGACAGGTGGGAACGGTATGTGTGAGCCAGACAACGCCTGGGGTGGGAAGGGTGTCGCAAAACACTCCACATTCACATAGTTATGAAAATAATTACCAAATGCAGTTCAGGAAACAGGAGCCCCTCAGACTTGTTACGAATGACCCAAGAAGCAGGGAAAACCCAAAACGCCAATCATAATCTAAAATTATTCTATGTAAGCGCAGGTAAATTGAAAAAGGTCGTACTTAGAGCTACTTGTTCAAACTGGTTCATGAATAATCTAGTCAATAAACTACCTATCCAATACCATCACCATTTAATAATTACCTTGACCACTCAGATACAAACAAACAAACAGCCGAACAAAAAAAAATCCACCCCACAACATACTCCAAGATACAGATCTAGATTACACGCACAGACCCGACAACCTTTTAAAGTGGTCTCCACATCGCTGACCTAAGCCACACTAAGATATTCAAACATGTTTATTTTTCTTAAGGTACTTCTCACAAGTCAATTAATCAAACTAAGATATACTGCAACATAAATCATAGGTATCTTAAAACATTAAGGTACCTAACTACAACGAAAACAACTACTACTAATACTACTTACAAGAAATAATAATAATTATTATTATCATTATCATTATAATAATAATAATAATAATAATAATAATAATAAAGTATTTTGATTTAATTATGAATGACCGTATTTTAACACATGACATTATTTCAAATTTTACATATAACTACAAAGTATCATTTGACATCATTTTATAAACATGTACGCTAGAAATATAAAAATAACTGATGTGTAACCACAAGGAACTTCACTGCTATTTCTTTAATCATAACCAAAAATTTCCTCAGATTTGAAAATATAAAGTAAGGGTTCCTAAAACTGCGGCATAAACGTTAGCCTGTCACTTACCTACGTCATCCTTGGGATATGCCAGCCTACCTGACTTTTAGTAGGCCAAGCAAATGACATAAAGCTACGGAAATATTAGTCCCGTCAAGGAACTGATTCCATTTTGAGATTGCACAGTTTAGGGTTGTTTCGTTTAAGTATATAACCAAGTCCACCTGGAGATTAGTATGGATTCATATCAAATACTTAGGTTCGCGCAGACAATGAAGTGGTTGTAATTCCGTAATGCTCGATCGGTATTTCCTTGTACAAACGTATTTCTATAAAGGTTAGATTACCTTATCTTACTTAAGACCAGATTAGAATTCGTAATGTTTAAGTAACATTATGCAGTTCGCTTACGTTATGCGTTTTTACAATGGTAAGCTAGTTTAGGTTAATCAATCCCTAGTTAAGTTACAATACTGAACTAGGTTTGGTTACGTAACAGTATCTTAGCCTAGCTTCGTTCCGTTATGACAGTTTAGACGTTACATAAAAAAAAAGTTTGGTTTGCGTTCCGTTGTCTTAGGCAAGCTAGGCTAAGCTAGTTACGTTAAGTAATGTTAATTTAGCCTTAAGTAACGTTAATTTAGACTGTTGGATTGATTAACGCTGGGTTAGACCAGGTTGTTACATAAGTCCAATCAAGATTGGTTTTGGTTAGTTTCCTTTAGTATACCAACGAAATGTTCTTATAATAAACTAGGCTATTAAAGATTGTAATCAAAGATAAGATTAGATTAGACAGGGTTGGATTGGATCAACTTAGATTAAATTAGCTGACTGAGCTTGGTTAGGTTCACTAGTTTAAGTAACAAAATTTGTTACAAAGTTTATGCTACGCTAGGTTACGTTATTTCAGCTATTGTACATTACATAGCTATTACACATTTGATTAGGTTACGTTAGTTGAGCTTAGGTTGGTTAGATTCGCTAGTTTGTTCCGTAAGTTTACGCTAAGGTAGGTTAAGTTAGTTTAAATTTGCTTGGTTAGGTTGTTAATCTAAACTAGCTTGATTTAGTTACGCTAGTTAAGGTTATTTTATTCTAGCCTTTATATGTTTATATTAGCCTTTTTATATGTTAAGCTAGGTTTAGGTTGTTATAGCCTTTTTATATGTTAAGCTACGTTATGTTTTAGAGCCTTTTTATGTTATGTTTATATCAGCCATTTTTATGTAATACTCTAGGTTTCGTTATTGTAGCCTGTATATGTTACATTTATATCGGCTTTTTATTTGATTTGCTAGGCTACGTTGTGTTAACCTCTTTTTTGTTAGGCTAGGTTAGGTACTTTTTTATGTTTACTACGTTGTGTTAACCTCTTTTTTGTTAGGGTCTGGTTAGATACTTTTTTGTTTATTTTATTTTAGTCTTTAGGTTACGTTGTTACACATAGCCTTTTTATGTTATGCTTATTCTAGTCTTTCTTATATCTTATAGCTAGGTTACTTTATCTTAGCCTCTTTATGTTATCTTTATTCTAGCCTTTTTGTTATATTTGTTACGTTATTCTAGCCTTTTTGTTATGTTTATTCTAGCCTTTTTTTTTTATCAAATGCCATCCGCGCTATTCGCACTTTTTTCGGTCTGGCGCCTTGTATGGTGCTGAATGGGAAAATATTCACCTTTACATAAGTTTCCTTTTAAATCAAGAAAACAATGTTATAACCTTGATGGTGTTACAGTTTTAACAAAACCGATAATCATTCCCTTTCCCTGCACTGGATTGATCAACTTGCCCTGTAAAATCTGTTGCGTTATGGGGTACATTAAGGACAAAGACAAAAAACGATCCTAAACATAAATATGGCGAATCTTGAACAGGAAGCTGTGGCAGTCATCAAGATGCCTTTATATACACATTCATTCAGATGAGCAAAAAGGGATTTATAATTTTCAACTGAAATTTCTGATCAAAGAAACGCAAAAATCGTGACTGCAACAATTTTCTAAAACAAGTTAAAAGAGAGGAAAGGTAGGGCTTTGAAAAGTCCAGGAAAATTGGGGACTCTAACAAACTACTCTAATGTAATCCAAGAAACAAAAAAAATGTCACTTACCGTTTATCCACAAAGTCCGTAAGTTTGGTACATGTTTTCAACAACTATCACTATAAATGATAACGTCTGGTAAACCGAAAATACTGAACGAGAAGATTTAACACACACTATACATCTGTTCCCGAATGGTTATTTTCCTGATACTCGGCAAAAAATGTCATCGCCCGGAAATGCCCAAAAGACGGCTTCTGCCAGTCTAATTCTTTATAAAATTTATATTAACCTTCAGTACTATCCAAACACCTTATAATAATAAAATTTTCTTCAATTACTGATAACGGAAAAGAATAATGAACGTACATACACAATGATATATTCAATTGCTGATCTCAAGGAAAGAAATTAGCTTGGAGTTTTCGTCAAGAAACATTATTGAAACATGGCCACTGGGTACGAGTTCGTCGACGGCCCCCACCGTACTCAGGAATTTTCTAAAGAATTTTGGGAGTCTTTTTTATGCATGTCAGATTAAGCAAATATAAAAGTCACAATAATTCCAACATTGGTTTACAAGAAAAAGGTAATGTGTACGAAAAAGGAAGATTATGTTGTAATTGCTACATTTTTACGAGAGTGGAACCAATAGAATTCTTACACACTGCAAAATTAATATGGAGGGTGGGATTCAGGATTAGTACATTCTATGATCATAAGCATTATATACATCTTAGCCCCTGCCTGAGGTTGGGTGAGATTTCCATAGGTTCCGCTAATTAATGAAGGATGTTCAAGTGTCTACACAGACATAAAGAACAACTACGTTTCAAACAGGGGTCACATTTCCGAACCAGACCAGACAACCCTCCCTCATAATCCAGGAAAGATAAGTTATATGACTGATAATTGATATGCCAACTTCTTAACCGATTATTGACAATGATATAAAGTTCTATACGAATAGAATAGAGATCATAAGCCTAGATTAGGCGCGCTCACTTTCACAAATATGTCCACAGAAAGTCCTTATATCAGTAAACTGGCGCAGGGAAAGCAAACAACTACTCGAAAACCTGAACTATATACACTAGCAAATAATAATAATAATAATAATTTTTGTCTATTTAGGGTAAAAAAAAAAAAAATCTAAAGCCATCACCCATATTTCTTTTTTACCCTATCATACTAAGCTTCACTTGATGAGCCTCCTACGGAATATTTTTCTTACTTAATAAAATTTGCGATGTGTTTATTGTTCTGTTAAACACGATGAAGAGGGTAATCTGTCTACAACTTCGTATTCATAATTAATGCCGACATGCATGAATCAGATCTTGCCTACTTTCAGCTTCTCAATTGAAGATGGCAAGTGACACCGAGCAAAGCATGGAATTTTCATAGTGTGAGTGTCCAATCTTTAAAAAAATCTAAAGCCTAACTTTTAAAACAATCTAAAGGCTAGGAAAGAATCTAAAGCCTAGTTAGAAGGATTTCACGATGTCAACCTTAGACCAGCGTTCTGTTTTCGCCTGGAAGTGTCCGTGTGTTCAGTAACGCGTAAGGTAGGTTAGGATAGCCTTCCCTTGCTCTGCCCAGCATCCTTTGTATTTAGAACGTAAGCCACCATGAAATTCGCGATGGCAGGTTAACCCGAGCTGTTCTCTTTCACCCCTTAACAGAAGAATATCCTCATCGTACTATTCGAACTTTTTATGGCAAAGTATAGACTACCTAAAAATTATTCATCCATTTATTTCACAATCACATCCTTTCCCTGTGTGACTGCGCATCACTATTTTTTTTTTCAGAATGTTTACGAAAGCAGAGGAGCGTGTTCTAAGTTTATGTCCATTCTTTTCTTATGGTATCCCTCATGCTACTGTGTTATTCATGTAAGAGTGTGAGATTATCATTTATCGCTAATGTAACTTATTTTTCGATGTCAAATAACTCGTTAGTGGTAGGATTAAGGGAGGGATATCTGGTTCGAAAGGTATACGAAGTTTAAACGTTTAAAGACGTGGTTGAATCTGACCCTGCGTAAAGCAGATTCCTTTATAGTCATTCGATCCCTAGATAGACATCTGAATTCACCTAACAATCAACAGAACCTAAGTAAAGTTCAGTCACGTAATGGCCAAAACTGACTTTATATTCACTTTCACAGAGGCTGTTAATCTAAAATCTCACTCGACATCAAGTCTATAAGAGTATATGAAATCCAATGGTACCTCGTTCATAATGTATTAATCATATAACGCTTCCATTTTCATACAAATTACCGGAAAAGCTCCTAATTGTGGATGGCAAGTCCTTCAGCAAGCTAAAAGATATGTAGTGCTTCAGGGCGGCATATTATCCAAGTCCATCCTTATAATAACCTAATTACTATCCTGTGAGGACTAATCTTATTTTATGCAGCGCCAGGGTGTGTGAGAATAAGATTACATGTTTTTTGGAAAAGAACTTGTAGATTGCAGATTGTAGAGACCATAGCAAATAATCTGCCATGATTAGAGGCACCCTAAAAGGATATAAAATAGCTCATATGAATGTATTATAAGATAATTCGAATGACAATTGCCTTCATCTGAAGAGGAAAACATTCATTTTTACTTGCCTGTTATATGCCCCGTCAAATATGAGTTGAAGGTAAGAGTGAATGTTTTTACTACAACCACTTGACTGCTCAGCCGATCGAGGTTGTTGACACAATGGTGCTGTCCTCTGTTGGGTGTTTTAAAGTCATTTATTATTACCTTTTTTCTTTGCAAGTATCGTTGCCGCAATTCTAGTAATAGCTGCAGCTTTTAAGTTGTTTCTTGTTCCGCAGCCAGGAAAGATATGAGGCTAGCAAAAGCGCTGTGGTTTTGTAATATCTTGAATCTAGGTTTTAAATCATACTGTTCCAGAAGATATCAAAAGTCAACCTCTGACGGTTAATTAACAAAATAGTGTTAATGCTTTCCATATTGATAAATATTACCTGCACTGAGAAACAGCCTTCTTGGATATGCAATATTAAGAACCAGCATAACTTTAGAGGTCAAGATTCAGAAAGCCAAAACGTATAATTCTGAGTAAATAGTTTGAATTCTTTAAATATCTTTTTCATGGCAAAAAGCTTTGAATATGTCAGATAGTAATGCATTACAAATTCCACAAATTCACTGCAAATCGACATTCAGGGTTCGCCCGTTCTGCATCGTTTTTCTAATCTTTGAATTGTTCTCACTCTGTTATTTATATGTATCTTAGACATCGTTATTCCCTTAATGTAAATGAATGTTGATACTATCTCTTCATTCAGTTTTCCTTTGTAGGTCAGTACTCAGTGGTGTGTTAATGTTGTCAGTATAACGTGACCGCAACTCCATAACAGTCAAGTTTGGTCACAAATCAAACTGTTGCCCAACTGCTTTGTTTCCTACATTACAAAGTATTTTCCATATAAACTGTTCACTATAATGTCTGTCTTTAATGTCGAAGGCACCGTTTTCTTTGGATGTAAAAACACTACTATTTCATGGTGCTTTTTGCTTCATCATTTTTCCCCTGTATCATCTACAGGATCATTTACAGGTGTACATCTGAATACGCATATGTTATTTACACTCAAAATTTCTCATATTTTGTAAACTATTAACTTGTTCTTATTTGTATCTTATAAATGACAGTTCTTGCATTGCCCATAAATGGATTATTTACTAATATATATATATATATATATATATATATATATATATATATATATATATATATATATATATATAT